>CAUYLG010011802.1:0-177785 GCA_963573385.1 Cacajao melanocephalus | reverse complement strand
CCCTGAAACAACAACCTCTTGGCAGAACAGAGCTGACCACAGACCCATAAGGAAGCCCAGCTGAGACAAGAAAAAATGCTCAGCTGAGCTCAGCCCCCAGATTGCCAGCCCATCGGATCTGGAGCTAAATAAATTGCTGGTTTTTGAAGTAAGTGTTTGGGTGGATTGCTAAGTGGCAAAAGCTGACCAATACATACATCAAACGAATTAATCTGGAGTAAAGTGACAGGATCTCAGCTAACTGCAACCTCCGCCTCCCAGGTTCAAGCGATTCTTGTGCCTCAGCCTCCGAACTAGCTGAAATTACAGTTATGCACCACCATGCCCAGCTAATTTTTGTACTTTTAGTAGAGATGGGGTTTCACCATGTTGGCCAGGCTGGTCTCAAACTTCTGACCTCAAGCGATCCTCATGCCTCGGCCTCCCAAAGTGCTGGGATTACAGGTATGAACCACCATGCCCGGCCACATTCCTTTATTTTTGAAGATAACTTTTTTTGGATATAAAAAGTGGTACATGTCACTCTAGAATGATTAGCAATATAGCTATTATTTAAAAATGCCAGCTGGGCGCAGTGGCTCATGCCTGTAATGCTAGCACTTTGGGAGGCCAAGGTGGGCGGATTGCCTGAGCTCAGGAGTTTGAGACCAACCTGGGCAACATGGTGAAACCCTGTCTCTACTAAAGTACAAAAAATTAGCCATGAGCGGTGGTGGGCACCTGTAATCCTGGCTACTAGGGAGGCTGAGGCAGGAGAATCGCTTGAAACCAGGAGGTGGAGGTTGCAGTGAGCTGAGATCATGCCACTGCACTCCAGCCTGGGTGACACAGTGAGACTCTGTCTCAAAAAAACAAATAAATAAAAAATAAGATTCCCATTAACTTTTAATGCTATGATAGTTTGTCTTTGTTTTTTTCCCCCATTTATTTTGATGTAGTTAACATTTTATACCTGTTTTTTACTTTGTAGTGTAAGCCTGTTCCCACATGACTTAGTTTGTTCAGGCTAAGTGAAGTACTATAAACTGGGTAGCTTATAAACAACAGAAATTTATTTCTCACTGTCCTGGAGACTGGGGAGTCCAGCAGATTTGATGTCTGACGATGGCCCATTTTCCAGTTCCTGGATGGTGTCTTCTCGCTGTATCCTTGCTTGGTGGAAGGACAAGCTGCTTTAGGCCTCTTTTATAAGGGCACTAATCCCATTCACAAGGACTCTGCCCTTAATCACCTCCCTGAAGGCCCCAACTCTTAACACCATCACTGGGGGCAGGTAGCAGATTAACGTAGGAATTGTAGGGGGTACAGACATTCATTCCAAAGCACCATATCAGCACATTTTTTTCTTTTCTTTTTCTTTTTCTTTTTTTGAGACAGGGTCTTGCTTGTTGCCCAGGCTGGCAGTGGCACCCTCACAGCTCACGACAGCTTCGAACTCCTGGGCTCAAGTGATCCTCCCACCCAAGTCTCCTGAGTAGTTAGGATCATAGTTGCATACCACCATGCCCAACTAATTAAAAAAAATGTTTTTTCTAGAAACAGAGTCTTGCTTTGTTGCCTAGGTCGGTCTCAAACTCCAGGCTTTAAGCAATCCTCCCTCCTCAGCCTCTCAGAGTGCTGGGATTATAGGCATGAGTCACCTTGCCCAGCAGATTTCTTTATTAAGGAATTTTCAATAGCTATTCTTCATTTAGTAGGTCATAATTTGCAGATTTTCCTGATGAAGGGTATTTATTTGGGTCCTAATTTTTTACTTTTAAAGATAATGCTGCAGCACACATCCTTGCTGGTCTTTGCTGTGATTTGTGGTTATGCTAGCGGTGAATACTGTATCAAAAGGAATGACTATTTCTTTTTTTTTTTTTTTTTTTGAGACAGAGTCTCCCTTTGTCACCCAGACCGGAGTGCAGTGGGCGCAATTGGCTTACTGCAACCTCCGCCTCCTGGGTTCAAGCAATTCTCCTGCCTCAGCCTCTTGAGCAGCTGGGACTACAGGCACATGCTACCATGCCCAGCTAATGTTTTGTATTTTTAGTAGAGATGGGGTTTTACCATGTTGGCCAGGCTGGTCTCAAACTCCTGACCTCAGGTGATCCACCCACTTTCGCCTCCCAAAGTGCTGGGATTATAGGCCTGAGCCACTGAGCCTGACCAGGAGTGACTATTTTGAAGACTTCCAATGTAGCTACCACCCCGTCCCCTTCCCCACCCTTTCCTTCCCCTCTCCTTTGTTTGACACAGCTGGGCCCAGGCCAGGAGCTCTGCGCTGCTGGCCAGAGAAGCATCCAGCCACCCTTCCATGCATCCAGCAGGGCCATGGGCCACTCTTGCGGCCTGTCTTCCTGGACAGGGTAATGTGTGTGTCTCTCCATTATTGGTGGGGCAAGAACAGCATAGGTAGACACTGGTTTGTTTAAAATGCTTTTTGAGAAAGGAAAAATAAATAATCTTACAGGTTTGGTTTTGGAATCTATTAATATCATAAATAGTAATGCGCATCTCTCTGGCAGGAAAGGGAAATTCAACCCAGTGTTGACTGTTGAGTGCAGTTCCTGCTTAGTAAAGAATGCAGCCCTGTGATTCTATAGAAAGTGACTAATTCGAACCTATGAAACATATAAACTCTGCCTCAGCACAGCACTGCTCAAAAAGAATGGCAGTACTCTCTTTGCTGTGAGTTCATGACAGCAGAGGCAAATGTGGACAGCACTGCGGGCACGCTCTCTCATAGCAAATTTCTTTATTTTCAGGTGGTGTTGGAATTACCTGTTGGATTTTAGTCTGTAACAAAGTTGTGGCTATTGTGCTTCATCCGTTCAGCTGAACAGGAAGATGGATACAGTTATGAGGCTTTTAAAAATGGATTTTCTCTTATGTTAAAAATCTGATTTATACTTTTTTTTTTAAAGAAACGAAAGTACACAGTTTAGATTTTTTTTTGTTGAATATGTTTGTTCTTGGACTTTATGACAGATTCTTATAAGAATCATGATTTTCTACACTTGTCATTGAGCCAAGAAAGTCCAGTTTGTGACACGTGTATACCAACGAACACCGTCCTAGGTCCGTACGAAATGTGAAATGTTCAGGGGCATCTCCGTGCCGCCGCTTGCGATTTGCACTTTCATATATTTTGGTCATATTGCCAGCCAGAAAGTCAAAATGTTCTAACAACTTAAGTTCTGTGAAGACTTAGTGTCGCTTTTAATCTAGTTTAGAAAGTAACTTAATTTTAATTCCACTACTAAGAATTTGAAAATTTCTTCCTTAATCACATTCAATACAACTAAAAGAACAACACTAATTGACATTGCTTGGGCTTTTTCTCCCTTTGTTTAAAATGTCATTTGAGCAGGAGTATAGTATTATCTACTTACTTAAGGCTGTTAATTTTTCATTACAGTGTTTTGTATCCATGAGACCATAATGCATTGTTTTGTGCTCAAATTGTGTTTTGTATTTGAAGCATTTTGAATGAAATGTATTTTGTAAGCATTTAATATTTATGCTCTTTAGAATGGAACATAGAAAACAAACCTTATAAGGCCTGATTAAATTATTCTGAACCAATAACCTGTGTGGCCCACAAACTATAATTCTGCTAAATGTTTTTTAAAATACTTTTTTCTAATTAAAATCTTGGCAAGTGCTTGTGTGACTTCCTGCCTTACGGCCACTATTTGCTGTGAGCCATCCACAACTGACAAGTGGCTCTTAACTGAGTAACCATATCACAGTAAAGCTGAAGTCTCTCACGAGTTTTTGCAGGTTCATCTTTGTATTCTTTTCCCTAATGATCTAATAAGTAGCTTGTCATTTTAGCTGATTGGACTGTGAAAAGACAAAGTGCTGTGGTCCTTTAGTTTATCGTCACACTGAAGACCACTAGAGTGGCTTTTGTGTTCCACTTACTCAAACTCACATGCACTGCAGGCTTACCCAGCACCACGTTTACTTAGCTTTAAGAAAGGACGGAGAGCAGGGAACACAGCCGCAGCCTGGTGGAGGACCTGGACACCAGCCTCCAGTGTCCTTCACCACCCGGGATACATTTTGCCCACAAAGGATGAGAAGCCAACCTGAGGAGCAGATGAGAGCAGCACATGGAAGCTACAGGGACTATTCCCTCAGACGAAATGTAGCACCAAGGGGCCACATGCCCAACTTCCACTTGAGTGAGCTGCAGGCAGAAATGATGGCGGGACAGTCAACAATGTACCAGCCAGGTAGAGCATGCCCAGGGAGGTGGTGTTTGGACCACACATCTGGTACAGTATCCCTGCTGAGACCCTTATCTCTTGAAGACATATTCAGCTGTTACTGTTATAAGAATTTTGGCAAATCTCACTGAGGCTAGAGGAAAAAATCCTAGTTGACAGCTATTAACTTTCCCTATGCATGAATAGTTTGTGATGATTAAATGGGGGAAATGTAAATGTCCTTTATGTTTTACATTATAGTATCTTTTTAAAAAATGATAGTTTTTTTTTTTTTTTTTTTTGAGACGGAGTTTTGCTCTTTTGCCAGGCTGGAGTGCAGTGGTGTGATCTTGGCTCACTGCAGCCTCTGTCTCCTAGGTTCAAGTGGATCTCCTACCTCAGCCTCCTGAGTAGTGTGGGATTACAGGTGCGTGCCTCCACACCCAGCTAATTTTTGTATTTTTAGTAGAGAGGGGGTTTCACCATGTTGGCCAGTCTGGTCTTGAACTCCTGACCTCAGGTGATCCGCCCACCTCAGCCTCCCAAGGAGCTGGGATTACAGGCGTGAGCCACGCCCAATCTACAATTTAACATATGATGAACATGGTGCTGAATTCAGAAGACAGAGAAAGGGCTACAGTAAATGTGCATCTTATGATTCTTGTCACCCAATTTCTCAAAGTTTTCCTCTGTTACCAGTTTCTTATACTACCAGTGATAGTCCATGCATTTATGAATATTAATATGTGCTTTTAAGATAAATGTTTTAAAGTTATAAAAGTAATACCTAAAAAGATAAAAGTAGTACCTATTTACGGCTTTTTGAAAAAAATCTAACTTGGGAAGTACAGAAAAGAAGCAAGGAAGAAAAACCTATGACTCCACAGAACTAGGGTGACTGGGGTTAGCATTTGTGCTTTTGCTTTTTTCTATAAATGTCTGTATAATGTTGAAAGGTAACAGCAAGATAGTTTTTTTTTAAATTTATTTTTATTTATTTTTTGAGATGGAGTTTTGCTCTGTCACCCAGGCTGGAATGCAGTGGTGCGATCTTGGCTCATTGCAACCTCCACCTCCCGGGTTCAAGTGATTCTTCTGCCTCAGCCTCCCAAGTAGCTGGGACTAGGCTTGTACCACAACACCTATTTTTTGTATGTTTAGTAGAGACGGGGTTTCACTATGTTGGCCAGGCTCATCTCGAACTCCTGACCTCAGGTGATCCACCTGCCTCAGCCTCCCAAAGTGTTGGGATTATAGGCATGAGCCACCGCATCCAGCTGGTTTTTATTTGAAAAATACTGGATATATTTTATAGCTCTATGTGAAAACATATATCTCTTAGATTTAAAATATACCTAAGCTCTGTTAATACCAATTTTGTCATAAATTTATAGTAAATCAAGCAGGGAAATATTTTTATATATAAATCCATAATCTTTTTTTACTTTTTTTAAAAATAGAGACAGGGTCTCAATATGTTGCCCAGGCTGGTCTCAAACTCTTGGGCTCAAAGGCTGGGATTATAGACTTGAGCCACCAGACCCAGCCCATAATCATTTTTTAATCATTTTTTATGAATTTTATGTGCTCCTCTTGCCACCATAAGGGGATGGAATGCCAAGCAAACTGGTTTACTCTCCCCTGACCTGGGGGGGCTCTCTGGCTTTCCAGTTTTTCTTACACAGTGCTTCGTGGGAGGTGTGTGTGTGTGTGTGTGTGTGTGTGTGTGTGTGTGCGCGCGTGTGTGTGTGCGCATGCACGCGGATGTGCTGACTGCACCCGGAACCGGAGCTTTAGACTTTATAAAGCTTTCTCCAACCCCCTGACAGTGGTGATTTCTTTTTCTTTCCCATCCTCATCTGAGCATTTAAAGTAATATTTGTAAGACTGATTTGTGGTGTCTGCTGTTGCGGTTTTGTTTCTAATGTTTTGGGTCCTTTTTTTGTGTGTGATAAAAGGTGGTTATTTCAGTGATGCTGCAAGTGGCTTTAGGGTCAGAGATGGTTCCTTGAGCTTTTCTGCACTCCTCCGGCATGCCTTAAGTCATGCTTGTAAGTAAAGAACTCAGGCTCTTTACAGGTGGCTCAAGCCTGTAATCCCAAGACTTTGGGAGGCCGAGGCGGGCGGATGACTTGAGGCCAGGATTCAGCAGATTTAATGAATACATGTGCGTGTGCTGACTGCTCAGCATGCTTTAAGTCACACCCAGGAGTATTTTACTCAGAATCACATAATCGTTTTCCATTAGAGTCATGTATGGAGTCTGTTTTCTTTGCAGTTGGAATGTTACCAATTAACAACTGTCAGGAGAATTTTCTAACTGCTGCTCTCTTATGAGGCCTGCGGTATACAGCGCTTTGGTGTCGTCACAGATTCAAAGCCACGTGTGACTGGTTTGCACACCATTGGTATCCTAGGCCAGGCAGCTTATCCTGTCTCTGGGCCCAGGGTTCTTGTTTGTGTGGGTTGGCTTTCCTGCCTGCATCTTTGAGATCTAATGTGTATAAATCTATCAACCCTGATTGCTGACTCTTACCAGTGAATTCAATCTTATATTGTATGAATATTGTGTAGTTTTGGCCAATATTGTGGGTAAGGATATTGGACTCTAAAGGGTAGGGTAATCCTTTTATGTAGCCCAGATTCTTTTCCTGTATTTTTTTTTTTAAGAGACAGGGTCTCATTCTGTCACCCAGGCTGGAGTGCAGTGGCACGATCATAGCTCACTACAACCTTGCAATCCTGGTCTCAAGTGATCCTCCAGCCTCAGCCTCCTGAGTAGCTGGGATTACAGGCATGCGCCACCATGCCTGGCTGTTTCTCATTTTTTATGTTTGTAGAGAACAAGGTCCGACTATGTTACCCAGGCTGGTGTCGAATTCCTGGGCCCAAGTGATCCTCCTGCCTCAGCTTCCCAGAGTGCTGTGATTACTGGTGTGAGCCACTGTGCCCAGCCACTATCCTTGTATCTTTTTAAACAATAGTTTTTATTAAATATTGAGAGGTATAAAATAATATTTAAAATATATAAATTTTAAAGAATAAAAATACAATACAGCATAAAAACCCTAGAAGACAGCCTAGGCAATACCATTCAGGACTAGGCATAGGCAAGGACTTCATGACTAAAACACCAAAAGCAACGGCAACAAAAGCCAAGATAGACAAATGGGATCTAATTAAACTGAAGAGCTTCTGCACAGTAAAAGACACAATCATTAGGGTGAACCAGCAACCAACAGAATGGGAAAAAATTTTTCAATCTACCCATCTGACAGCTAATATCCAGAATCTACAAAGAACTTAAACAAATTTATAAGAAAAAAACCCCATCAAAATTGGGAAAAGGATATGAACAGACACTTCTCAAAAGACATTTATGCAGCCAACAAACATGAAAAAAAGCTCATCACTGGTCATTAGAGAAATTCAAATCAAAACCTCATTGAGATACCATCTCCTGCCAGTTAGAATGGTGATCATTAAAAAATCAGGAGACAACAGATGCTGGAGAGGATGTGGAGAAATAGGAACACTTTTTTTACACTGTTGGTGGGAGTGTAAATTAGTTCAACCATTGTGAAAGACAGTGTGGCGATTCCTCAGGGATCTATAACTAGAAATACCATTTGACCCAGCAATCCCATTACTGGGTATATACCCAAAGGATTATAAATCATTCTGTTATAAAAAAAATGCACACATATGTTTATTGCGGCACTGTTCACAATAGCAAAGACTTGGAACCAACCCAAATGTCCATCAATGATATACTGGATAAAGAAAATGTGGCACATAAACACCATGGAATACTATGCAGCCATAAAAAAGGATGAGTTAATGTCCTTTGCAGAGACATGGATAAAGCTGGAAACATCATTTTCAGTAAACTAACACAAGAACAAAAAACCAAACACCTCATGTTCTCACTCACAAGTGGGTGTTGAACAGTGAGAACACATAGACACAGTGAGGTGAACATCACACACTGGTGCCTGTCGGGGTGGGGCGCTAGGGGAGGGATGGCAGGGGATGAGGGGATTGGGGAGGGATAGCATTAGGAGAAATTCCTAATGTAGATGACTGGGTGATGGATGCAGCAACCCACCAGGGCACGTGTATACCTATGTAACAAACCTGCATGTTCTGCACATGTACCCCAGAAGTATAATTAAAAAAAAGAAAAAAAATACAATACAAATGTTTCACCCAAGTTTTAGGAGGAGAACCTTTGCAACGCCCATGAGCAAGGGTAACAACTGCTCTGAGTTTTATCATTTCCTATTATTCATAGTTTTTTTTTTTCTTTTTTTTCTCTTTTTAGCAGAGCCCGCAGCTGGAGAGCCGGCCGGTGGGCTATTCATAGTTTTATCACATATTTGCATCTGTGGAAAGACACTGGTTTCGCATGCTTTTCAGCATGCAGACATGTCTGATTTTTTGTACTTCACTCTATTGTGCTTTGTGGATACTGTATTTTTCACAAATTGAAGGTTTGTGGCAACCCTGCATCAACGCCATTTATCAACAGCATGTGCTCACTTTTGTGTCTGTGTCACACTTTGGTAATTCTCACATTTCACAGTTTCATTATCTATATGGCGGTCTGTGATCAGTGATATTTGATGTTACTATTGTAATTGTTTTGGGGCATCAACTGCACCTGTGTGAGGGTGCACATTGAACGAACACGTGTGTGTGCTGACTGCTCCACTGACTTGGCCGTTCCCCCATCTCTCCCCCTCTCCCCAGGGCTCCCTATTCCTTAAGACACAAAAATGTTGGAATTAGGGCAACCTTGGTCCCTAATTTCAATAATGGCCCCTAAATGTTCAAGTGAAAGGAAGAGTTGCATTGTCTTTTGTGCTAGCTTTTATTTTATTAATTTATTTATTTGAGATGGAGTCTTGCTCTGTCACCCAGGCTGGAGTGCAGTGGTGCGATCTCGGCTCACTGTAACCCCCACCTCCTGAGTTCAAGCCATTCTCCTGCCTCAGCCTCCCGAGTAGCTGGGATTACAGGCATACGCCAACACACCCGGCTACTTTTTGTACTTTTCGTACAGATGGTTTCACCATGTTGGCCAGGCTGGCCAACAAGCTGGCCAGAGCGAGACTCCTGGCCTCAAGTGATCCACCTGCCTTGGCCTCCCAGTGTTGAGATTACAGGCTTGAGCCACCTGTAAAGAGTCTGAGTTCTTTTAATGTTTTAGTTCATTGAGCTGTGGAGATCCCAGGGAGGTCCCAGCATTGTATGGAAAAGGGACCCCCTAACTTGGGCTGCCTGGGTTTTGTCTTCCGGAGGATTCTGTGATGCTCAGTTCTCTAGTTTTGGCAAATGCCCTTTAGGCAGAAGCTTACGTTAGAGCTTTGCTTACTTCCTTGGGTGCCTGACTGTATTTAGTGTTTACCCGATGACCAGCTGATTTAGAAACGTTTGCTATAGCTGGTACAGCAAGAGTGTCAGAGTACCTTCTCTGTCAGACCTCAGGAAATGGATCTGTTTTTAAAAATCTTTTTTTCCATGATCGTAAAGTTATGTTCATTATAGAAAACCTGCAAAAGAAAGCCAAAGTAGAAAACACTGAAAATAAATTAAAAATGGGCTCCAATCTCATACCTTAGAGATAAAGAGTCAGCATGTTAATCTATTACCCTCTAACTTTTCCTATGCATACAATTAAGATGACTAGAAAAAAAACAGGCTTAGATTCTATTTCTATTAAATTAGTTCTCTATACAAGCACTTCTAAATAGCTGTGATTTAATATTATTTGTGCTTTCATTGTGGGTGGGCATAAGGAAAGATCCCTTGAAAAATCCTCTATCTGCTGTGAAGCTGGAGCAGACATTGCCATGTTACTCAGCATACCATTTCCAGGAGTCCTTTTAGTGAATTTCTCCAGAATTCAGGCCACTATGTCATCTCACTGCATTTGCATATTTCCCCTTATGAGCCTATGAGAACTCTAACTCCCTCCCTTACCCCTTCTGTCCTCCTCTTTTCTATCTTATTCCATCTTGGTTTTCATAAAAGATCAAAGCATATGCCAATTGCACTACTTATCTTACCTTTGGTTTTGTTTACTTTTTATATATATATATTTTTGAGACAAGGTCTCGCTCTGTCGCCCACACTGGAGTGCAGTGGCGCAATCCTGGCTCACTGCAACCTCCACCTTCCAGGTTCAAGCAATTCTCCTGCCTCATCCTCCCAAGTAGCTGAGATTACAAGCATGTGCCACCACATCCAACTAATTTTTTTTGTTTGTTTTTGAGACAGAGTCTTGCTCTGTCACCCAGGCTGGAGTGCAGTGGTGTGATATTGGCTCACTGCAACCTCCGACTCCTGGGTTCAAGTGATTCTTCTGCCTCAGCCTCCCGAGTAGCTGAGACTACAGGTGCCTGCCACCACATCTGGCTAATTTTTATTTTTATTTTTTAGTAGAGTTTCACCATGCTGTGATCCACCTGCCTCAGCTTCCTAAAGTGCTGGAATTACAGGCGAGAGCCACCACACCTGGCCTTAATTTTTGTATTTTTAGTAGAGATGGGGTTTCACCATGTTGGCCAGGCTGGTCTTGAACTCCTGGCCTCAAGTGATCTGCCTGCCTCAGCCTCCCAAAGTGCTGGGATTACAGGTGTGAGTCACCATGTCTGACCCAACTTTGGTTTTAAATACAGTTGTTTTCCCATGAATACAATGACTTTTACGCCCTTTTGAAAGTTTATTTACTATTCTTAATTTTTAAAAATATGTGTTAATATTATACACCAACCCATAAACATCATTGGAAATAGTATGGTCTAGATTATAATCAAGTTGCCCTTATAATTAAATGAAGGCAAGCCAAATAAAACGAGGCTGGGAGTATAGCCTCCTTTTTATAGTCCTAATTTAAAATACCCTAAATTTAGTAAATATATTAGGACTGAGGAGCTAGCTTGAATAAATTATGGCTTTTAGAACAAGATTAACAGAAAAATAGTCAACGTACAGGTATGCAACAAATCTCAATAAATGATACTGGATCTCAGGTGTACATAAGGAAAGCAACACCTACAAAGGCAGGACATTGGATACCCCGCTGAGCTGAAAAAGAGAAGCTCAAAAATGATTTTCATGGCTGGGTGTGGTGGCTCACGCCTGTAAATTTCAGCACTTTGGGAGGCTGAGGTGGGCAGATCACCAGGTCAGGCGTCCAAGACCAGTCTGGACAACATGGCAAAACCATTTTTAGTCTCTACTAAAAATAAAACTTAGCTGGGTGTGGTGGTGCACACCTGTAATCCCATCTACTCAGAGGAGGCTGAGACATGAGAATCGCTTGAAATTCGGTGGGGGGGTGGAGGCTGCAGTGAGCCAAGATTGTTATCACTGTACTCCAGTCTGGGTGACAGAGTGACACTATGTCTCAAAAAAAAAAAAGATTTTCATAAAACTAAGCTTGGTAATTACTACATACACATATATGTATGTATATGGTGCTAGGGTGGTGGTGTGATCTTGGCTTACTGCAGCCTCCGCCTCCCAGGTTCCAGTGATTCTCCTGCCTCAGCCTCCCGAGTAGCTGTGAACCACCACGCCTGGCTAATTTTTTGTATTTTTAGTAGAGACGGGGTTTCACCATGTTGGCCACGCTGGTCTTGAACTCCTGACCTCAGATGATCCACCCACCTTGGCCTCCTAAAGTGCTGGGATTAAAGGCATGAGCCACCGCACCCAGCCTATTTTTTTTTTTTTTAGTAAAAAGTCTTTTGATCATATTGTTCCCTTTCAAAGCTGCTGCCATGTTTTATTTTTGTTTTTTGAGACAGGGTCTCACTCCGATTGCACAAGCTGGAGTGCAATGGCATGATCATGTCTCACTGAAGCCTTGACCTGGGCTCAAGTGATTCACCTCAGCCTCCGAAGTAGCTGGGACTAAAGGCGCACACCACCACACTTGGCGAATTCTTGTGATTTTTGTAGAGATGGTGTTGTACCATATTGCCCAGGCTGGTCTTGAACTCCCTGCCTTGGCCTCCCAAAATGCTGGGATTACAGGCATGAACCACTGCACCCGGCCTGCTTCCATGTTTTTCAGTTACAACTCAACTTGATTGCTGATAAATTTTGTTGTGTATGAGATGCACATGTCTTGGGTTGTCTACCTTATAGATACTAGCTATGGAGTCCCACAGAATACTAAAACCATATAATAAACCAGTCTTCCAGAAGATAATGGATATTTCAGTTGTAAAGATGTACATTTGTATTTAAAGTGTTATTATTGCCTAATATAAAATGGACTTTTTACTAGATTAGCAATAAAACAAAAATTTAATTATTGAAAGTCAATGGTACTAAAAGACACACACACATACACTCCCTCTCTTACGCATTTCAAAAATAAGATGCAAGGCACATAAACAGCATTATATCAAACCAGAATGCATTAGGATATTGATTATATTTAAATAATTATTTTCCCTTTTCCTTCTGTAGGTGATGATGGCTTAATAGAATTTACCACAGTTACTTTAGAATCTCCAAATGCATTGCTGGCAGAGGCCTGACTGGGAGGCAGGTGATGCGACTCCTTACTTTGCAAAGGCTCCTCTGAGCCTTTCATAACACCAGAGCCTGACTGATCAGTTTTCAAGCCGTAGCCTGATCCAAAGAGTTCTTCCATGAGACTGCTTTTCTTATCTCTGAAAGTTGTATCTTTCACTTTTATTCTGGAAGACTTACCAAATGAGGGCTCATACCCACTGTCAGAATGCTCTAGCTCCCTTTCCTCTCTGTTACTGAGATGCTTGCTTGTACTATGACTGCACCTCGTGTTGCCAGCATTGGCTGGCCCACCCGAAGCAGGAAGCCCATGATGCAGGTTTTCAGTTGCTTCTGTGAATAAGTAATGCCTTCTTTGTCTGAGGGGGCCTTTCGTGTAGGGAGCAGTGCATTTGCCAGGTGTGTCATCCATGTCATTTCTCTGCATGCTTCTTTTAAACTTTTCTCTTACTAGATCATCTTGATTGGTTTCTCTTTCAGGATGAATAACTTCAATTATTTTTGGTGGTAGTTCTTGCTCTTCTTTCACTGAAATGGTTTTCTTTTCTTGGTCTTCTCTTTTGTCTTTTTGTCTTTTAATATTTTCCAGTAGTACTTGTACTTCCAAATGTTTATCTTCCTTTGATAAATCTATATTAGAAAAATAGGCAATTTAGTGCTGTTTAAAATTAATGGATCTCTATTTCAAGATGGCATATTTAGTATACTTACTTGCACCTCCTCATAAGCACATGGAAATGACAGAAAAGGTAAGAAAATGGATGCATAGACAATAGGTTATAGAGAAGAAGGGTGCTATTAACAAATGTGTTATAGTTTCTTAGAACTTCCCAAGCAAATGGGAATTATGAGATCAAAATAAAGATGACATCTACAGAAGAAGAAATAGAATTTGCCAACAGGTTATTAATAGATGTTCAACATCACTAACTGGATATAGTGCAAGTTAAACCAATGAAGGCCAAGTGCAGTGGCTCATACCTGTAATTCCAGCACTTTGGGAGGCTGAGGCAGAAGGACTGCTTGAGTCCAAGAGTTTGAGACCAGCTTGGGCAACATAGCAAAATCCTGACTCTACCAAATAAATCAGAATAAATTAGCTGGGCATAGTGGCACATGCCTGTAGTCCTGGCTACTCAGAAGGCTAGGATGGGAGGATCACTTGAGCCCAGCAGTGAGCTGTGATTGTGCCGCTGCACTCCAGCTTGGGCAACAGAGCAGAGCTGTTTCAAAACAAAACACAACACAATGAGGACAGTTTTCATCCATCTATTTGGCAAATAATTTCTAGAGCTAGTGAAAAGATGGGGAAATTGGAATGTTTGATCCCCATTGGTGGGTGTGTTACTGGCACAGCATTTTTGGATGGGAATTTGGCAGTATCCATCAACATTTTAAATGAATATGCTCTTAGACCCAACAACTTCATTTCTTAGAATGAACCTACAAAAAGTAGACAAAGATAAGTGTAACGATATTTACTGCAGCATGATTTAGTAACAATGGAACCTAAAGATCTGCCAAAGGAATAATGATTAAGTAAGGTATGGCATGTGCAGTCTGTGAAATTCTAGACCATTATAGACAATGATCTGGATACATGTGAACTGATGGGGAAAGATATTCCTGCACTAGAATATAAGCGCACGAGGGCAGGGTATTTTGCATCTGTTTGCTGCTGTATCCCTAATGCCTTGAACAGTGTCTGACACATAGTGTATGCAGAAAAATATTGTCAAATGAATGGATAGACTTTCTAGGACAATATGAATTAGGACAATGGACTGAAACATAAGCGGAAAACTTAAACACACCAGCAACCACAGCATAATTGCAACTGATGATCAGTTTCCACCAAACTGCAACAGAGAGAGTGGCTTTACTGTGAGTTCTGTCAAACTATTGTGTTATTTAAACACAGTAGTTTGCCCTCACAACTAAGGTGTGGCCCTTCTTGGGCCTCTACTGAATGCCCAACGTGTTCAATAAGGGCTCTCCATGCTGCCTAAGGGAACACACTTGATTTGCAGCCCTGAGTGAACTCTGGGACTCACTCATCACGCATGTTCTCTCCTCAGAAGTTGCTCTTGCCCACCCTTGTGGGGCTGCACCCAGATCTCCTGTGAGTGGTAATGTAACATGAAAGCAATGAGCCACATCTTTGAAATTCCAAAGGAAAATTACCCCCAACTTAGAGTTTCCTATCATCTAGGCAATTATTAATGAAGGGTAAGGGTGGAATAATGATACTTCCAGATGAGAGGTATACAAATTTACCTTACATGCACCTATTTACAAGAAGCTAGTGAAGGTTGTGCTCTTTAAGACATGATGGAATTTATCAAGAAAGAGGAGGACTTGGCTTAGGAAAGAGAAGATCTAGTAGAGAAAAGGAGTGACAGGAATCTACAGGAAAGGATGAAGGGCGATCCCAGGATGGTGGCTGCACACCAGAGACTAGGACCCCCGCTCCACTAGACCTCCAGGTGGCAAACACCAGGTGAGCCAGGGCCTTGGCCCGCCTTGCCCATGGCTGGCAAAGTGTTGTACTCTCTATCGTACCCTGCAGCCTGGGCCAGCTCAGGACTCTCCTTGTACCCCACAGAAGCAGTTTGTTTCCACCTACTCCCAAAAGCTGGAGGTAAGCTTTGGTGATCTTAGAACAGGAAATTCTGAGCAGCCCATTCCCTTGGCCCTAGCTCTCTTGGGCCTGCCCAAAAGAGCCCTGCCAGATGCCATGGATCTGATGGCTCTTTTATGTCCCAGGAGAATTCATGACTTCACCCACTGATTGGGCCCTTGTACATTTAGGGGAGCTGAAGCTGGAGTCCTTTTCCTGGAAGTGTGTCTTCAAAAGTGGCAATATTGCCCTTTGCTCAGCTGGGTTTGAATAATTTGCTATTCAGTTTTTCAAAGCTGAATATATTATGTAAGGATATTGTTATGAAATGGATGTCTGTATTCCTCCCTCCAAAATTTCATATGTTGAAACAAAAAAACATCAGTGCTGGTGCTCTCAACCAAACCTTCCTCATGCAAGCACTTCATGTGGAAAGGCCACATGAAGATAGAGTAAGGAGGCCATCTGAAGCCAGGAAGAGAGCCTTAGCCAGAAGCCAAATGGCTAGAACCTTGATCTTGGACTTCCCAGCCTCTAGAACCGTGAGAAAATACATAAATGTTGTTTAAGCCAGCAGTCTGTGGTATTTTCTTATGGCAGCCCAAGCAGACAAACATAGATACATATGAAGACGGGGACCCGTGAGGAAAAGTAAGGGAATGACTGGCACAAAACCCAAGATGGTTGTTTCTGGTGGGCAGGGCAAGGGGATATGACTGTGAAGGGCCCATGGGTGTTCCAAGGAGCACTCATGCACTGTTTCTTAAGCAGGGTACTGGGTACACAGGCGTTCCTTTTATTATAATTCTGGAAACTGTTTTATGAGTTTTTGTTGTTGTTGTTGTTGTTGTTGTTTTTTTTTTTTGAGATGGAGTCTCTATTGCCCAGGTTGGAGTGCACTGGGGTGATCTTGGCTCACTGCAACCTCTGTCTCCCGGGTCCAAGCGATTCTTCTGCTTCAGCCTCCTCAGTAGCTGGGATTACAGGCGCCTGTCACCGCGCCCTCTTAATTTTTCCATTTTTGGTAGAGACAGGGTTTCACCATGTTGGCCAGGCTGGTCTCAAACTCCTGACCTCAGGTGATCCGCCCGCCTCGGCCTCCCAAAGTGCTGGGATTACAGGTGTGAGTCACCACGCTCAGCCTGTTTTATGTGTGCTTTATATACATATATAGTAATTAACAATTTTTAAAAAATCAAATAAGATAGACTTCAAAAAGTTGTTAAAATTACCTTCATATTTTCTCTTAGAATCCTCTTGCTTTGGTAGTTTATTGACACAGTGAGGAATTTCATAGTTTATTTCAGTTGATTTTTCTTTGTGATCAATGTTTCCTGTTGCCTTTTTACCCTATAATTTGGAAAAGCAGCAAAAACACATTTTGGGGGTGTCTAGAGAACTTTAAGTTGCATTCTATTCTAAGGACTACAAATACTTTTCACACAGAACCAGTGACTGTAGCCTAATTTATTTTTGTTAAGGCATGTTGAATTAGACACTGCAAGATTCCAAATTTACTGTACCTTAGTTGTCAAAGGTGGAACATCTGATTTTTGGGTTGCCTGGTGTCTCATACTTGTGAATGGCAAACTTTTTCTGTCTGCTTGGACTGATTTTGTTGAAGAAACTATAGAACAGGTAGATTACATGAAAGAAACATATTTTACATTTGGATGCAATATTGATTTTAAGCATAAAATAATACTTTTGCAAAAAATATACTAAGTAGTTTCTAAATATTCAGTATATACATAGCATTTGTTAGTTTCCTGTTTTTCCCTCCAGGACCCTTGTTTGTCTTACTTTGGGCTGCACAGTGTTAGAGTACAAAGCAAGCAGGTGTTAGGGTAAGACGGTGTTGCTGTTTGAGGACAAGGCTGTCCTCTGCAGAAGGGATTCAACACTAGACGTGTAACTGTGAGAGGCCAGGCCACCGAGCTATCCTGTGGCAGAGCTCTTGATTGTCAGTGGTTAGACTGTCCATGCTGAGGCGCGTGACTACTCAATCTAGACTACACTCTCCCTGAAAAGTGAAGGAAATTATATCATTTCAACAACCCCTTGGTTGATTCATCGTCTCTGGTGGCTGCTATTCTAGACTATAGACCAGAAACAAACAAAGGCAGGCAAGGAAATTTGAGGTTGTTGCATTTGAAAGTAAACATGTAGTTACTTCTTCTAACAACACAGAGGTGAGTATGCCTATGGTACTTCTGAGTAGAATCTGTTACTGGGAGTTCTTGGGGGAAAAGAAGTGCACATGGTCTTGAAGGAAACAAGACTCTACCCATGAGAGGTGTGAACTACTGAGTGGCATCAGTGTAGACAAATCTCAAAAGCACTATGCTGAACAAAAGCAGCCAGATACAAAAGAGTTCATGCTGTGTGATTCCACTTCCATGAAATTCTAGATCGACAAACTAAGCTATTGTGACCACAGCAAAGTCAGTGGTGGCCTCGGGTGAGGTAGGGGACTGCTAAGTGCAGGGCCATGAGGGAGCATCTTGGGGAGGTGGAAACGTTCAGTGTCGTGATTGGGGTGGTGGCTCCACGGGCACAAGCATCTGTCAAAACCCACTGAGCTGCATGCACACTTAAAATGAATTTTATTGCAGTAAAGTACACCCCAGTAAAGTTCATTTTAAAAAGCTGTATATTGGCTAACAGATATACTTAGAAAGTTCAATTTTTGGCAGACATTTTGCTTAGAGTTGAAGTTATCCTCTTGCTCCACCTGAAGAAAGGACATAATGGGCTGTGCTGGAGACGGGAGAACAGGAAAGCATTTCTGTTCTTTTTTTTTTTTCAGGCGTAATTCACTTTATTTTTCTTGTATAAAAACCCTACATTGTAGCCACAGCTGGAGCCTGGGTCCTCTGCACGTAGACTCTGGTGCACACTGATGAGGTGGTCAGTGAATTCCTGAGAGGGAGACTTGGCGAATACAGTCTCCTTCCAGAGGTCGGGGATCAGGCAGCTGTAGGTCTTAGAGATGGCATTTATGGTGGCCTTGGCGAAGTTGCCCAGGATGGCAGTGCAGCCCCCCTCCCCAGCTGAGGTGTAGCAGTCATCGATACCAGCCGTTATGAGCAGCTTCTTGGGCATAGGTGCCGAGATGATGCCAGTGCCCCTGGGCACGGGGATGAGGTGAACCAGCACAGAGCCACAGCGGCCTGTCACCTTGCAAGGGATGGTGTGGGGCTTGCCAATCTTGTTCCCGCATTAGCCTTGCGCACGGGGACAATAGAGAGCTTGGCCAGGATGATGGCCCCATGGATGGCAGTGGCCACCTCCATGGAGCACTTAACACCCAGACCAGCGTGACCGTTGTAGTCCCTGATAGCAACAAACGCCTTGAACCTGGTGCGCTGGCCAGCACGGGTCTGCTTCTGCACCGGCATCATCTTCAAAACCCCATCTTTGAGAAGAGGCCCCCAGGAAAAAGTCAATGATCTCAGATTCCTTGATGGGCAGAGAGAAGAGATAGATCTCCTCCAGAGACTTGATGTTCATGTCCTTGACCAGGCGGCCCAACTTGGTGACAGGCATCCACTCCTTATCCTCGGCCTTGCCTCCGTGAGCTCCGAGGCCTCGGCCCCGTCCAAGGCCAAGACCCCGGCCCCGGCCCCGGCCCCGGATGCCACTGCTGAAACCTCCACGGAAGCCACCGTGGTTCCCCATCCCAGGGCGTCTGGGGCCTCCAGCTGCACCGGCATCATCCACCATTTGGTGCTTTACCAGAGAAGAAGCTGATTTCAGAAATTGACTCCCAAGTACAGATGGCCCTCTGTATTCCAGGGTTCCTCATCCTCAGATTCAGCTAACCACAGATGAAAAGTATTTGGGAGAAAAAAATACAGTAAAACATACAAATAAAAAATAATAGCGTAACAACTATTTACACAGCATTTAGTTTACATTATCTTATAAATAATATAGAGAGATGATTTAGGTATTATAAATAACATTATAAATAGTTATTATAAGCGACTTACAGGTGATTTAAAATACACAGGAGGATGTGTCTAGGTTATATGTGGGTAGTACACCATTTTATATCAGGGACTTGCATGCCCTCTGACTGTGGTATCTGCAAAGTAGAGGGAGGAGTGTCCTGGAACCTTACTCCCATGGATAACCTAAGGATGACTGTAATTTAGAAAGTTTACTTATCAGTCACATGATTTAGGTGTATCATTTATCTTTTTAAACATTTTTTAAAAGCTTTGAGCCAATCAGTTTCTAAACATTATCAAAACATCTATAATATTGATTCCTCTTCTGGGTTGAATTGTGTCTCATAAAGATGTAACACAATTTTGATCCCTGGTACCTGTGAATGTGCCTTTCTTTAGAAATAGGGTCTTGGCAGATGTCATCAAGTTAAAATGAGGTCATCCGGAAATAAAGTTGGCCCTGCATCCGGTAACTCATGTCCTTATAAGGAGAGCGAGGTTTGACAATACAGAGGAGGCACAGAAAGGAAGGCCACGAGAAAGCAAAGAGGAAAGACTGGAGTTGTGCTGCCACAAACGGAGGAATGCCAAGGATTGCCAGCAACCACCAGAAGCTGGAAGAGGCAAAGAAGGATTCTTCCCTGGAGCCTTCGAAGGGAGCCTGGTCCTGCCAGTGCCTTGATTTCAGACTTACAGGCTCCAGAACTGCAAGAAATAAATGTCTGTTGCTTTAAGCCACCTAGTTTGTGGTGGTTTGTTGTGGCAGCCCCGGGAAACTAATAATGGCTCCCAAGAGTGAAGTTTATCTGTCAGTTGTGTTTCATCATCAGCGAAGTACTTGCTGTGTGATGCTAAATCCAGTAAGCGTCTATATTTAATAAGCCCCCAAAACCGTACATACTAAAAGCTTTTAAAATTTTGTCATTTGGTATCATCTAGTCAGGTGCAAGCACTGCACTTAGGCTCTGGGGATACAGTGGTTAAAAACCATGAAGAAATTTCTGCCCACATGGAGCTCACATTTCACTGGGAAGACACACATTAATTATAGATTAACAATAATGATAGTATTGCTTCAGTTTGCATTTATGTAGCCTACATTCTTCTTTTCCCACAAATCTTAATTGACCTTTGGATCCATCCGTGGGTGATGCATCGAGCTCACCATGCTGCTCACTCGCTCGTGGGCTTGGGTTAGTATTGTAATGGCCACGTACAATTTATGCAGAAGCACAATTCACATGAATCTGTGATGTTCTGGTGTTTCCCGGAGTTGTATCATCTACATCCTGTGTGGTCATATATGCTGGCCCCACAGGTGCCAAATGTTCTTCCTTGTCTCTCCCTTCAAAAAAATCTCTCAAGTGGAGGCCTCAGAGCTCTTCCTTCTCTGATCTTTTCAAAAAATAAAACATTGTAACATTATTTTTTCTTTTCATTTTTATAGAACTTACAAGTTTTCACTTCTTATGTGTTTGGTAGAGTTCTCAGCCTACATCAAATATATTTGAATCCAGAATTGTCAGCCCTAATGAAGCAAGCCCCTTGTCATTCCTCGGCCCCTTCCTTGCCCTTTTTTCTTGATGTTGCCTCGCTGCCTTTTGTACAGGCTGGTTTCTTTACACAATACACGGGTGTCATTTGCTGAGCCTCCTGTAAGAGGTAGTCCTTAAAATCAGAGGCCTGTCTTCAAGTTTCAGCCCTTTGTGACCTTGCATGAGTTACTTCATCCCCTAGGATTCAGGTTGCTTCCTGTACAGAATGAAGAGGTTAAGGTAGACAAGTGCTTCTCAGACTTTTTAATGAGCATGGAAAGCACACGTTGGTTACAATGTAGATTCTGATTCAGTAGGTCTGGGGGTGAGGGTGGGATTCCGCGTTTCTAACAAGCCCTCAGGAGGTGCTGCTGGACAGTAGTCCACACTTGGAGTAGCAAGGAGCTAGATATGTCTCTGGTCCCTCCCACCTAAAGATGAGAACTTCCTTTCCTTGTTCAGTAGAGTCAGTAGCTATGAGCTTCACACTGAGAAGTCCCACCTTGCTGATCTTTACATTTTGGTAGTCTCACCATCTCTGCACACTGTGTACCAAAGGAAGGGTCACAGTATACTTGGTGCTGTCCAATAGTGCTTATAAGGACTTGTCATCTGCAGTTCTTATTTTATAGCTTGGCCTCCCCC
Source organism: Cacajao melanocephalus (assembly GCA_963573385.1). Taxonomy (NCBI): domain Eukaryota; kingdom Metazoa; phylum Chordata; class Mammalia; order Primates; family Pitheciidae; genus Cacajao; species Cacajao melanocephalus. Next base: position 156,277 of record CAUYLG010011802.1, on the reverse strand, counting down.
CTCTACCCCTAAAAAATTGAAGCTAAACCCACTGTCTGATGCCTAATTAGAATTAGCCTTCAGGTTACATAGTTCTTGTGACTGTTTACCTTGGGTATCCCCCATTCCTCCATTTCACAGTATTGGTAGATTTTTAACAGTCCTCATAACTGATTAAATGTCTCAATTCTTTTGCTTTATATGGCATTCTTGGCCACTTAATTATACTGCATAAAATGGTGTCTTGTTGCTGCAGTGCAGTTGGATTGCAGCATGGATAGCGTCTTTGGATATTTTTTAAAATGTTTCTGTCATACACTTTGAACTTGTAAATAGAAGTGCTGAGCATGCATAAATGTGTTTTAAGAAATTATTTCTTTATTACTGTTTAGCTGAACTGATGGTGACACTAAACACTGAGGCTTTGATGTTTTATACAGTATTCTTCCCCACTAATTAACTGCACTAATGAAGTTAATTGTGGGGAAGAATGCTGTATAAAACATCAAAGTCTCGACGTTTAATCACAACTTAAAAAGAAGTTTTATACTCTTCGATTGCCAAATACGTTCCAATTAGCTGAAGGAAGGTCAAAAATTCTGTTTTCCCCCATCTTGTCTTCAGAGCTTTTCTAGTTGACCACTGGTTACTTGAGCTGCGTGAGTATTAATCTAGACAAGCTGACAGTGGGCTGTGGAGGACAGCATATCTTCCCACAAGCTATAAACCAGTATAACTGAGAGACTCAGTTTCTATAAAAGGCAGTGATGACTTCTCCTGTAATGTATTGATGAAAAATGAATGCAGCTCACAGAGTAATTTATTTCTCTACCCTCTGATTTTATTGTTAGTTTGACCCACTACTTCATTTTCCCATGTGTTTCCATATGTTGCTCTTCTAAGCACTTCTCTAATTTCTGATAGACATATTTCCTTGCCGAATTTAGTCTGCAAAACCAAGGAAGTGTGTGTGTATATTTAAAGGCATCGGGCGTATATAAGTGGAGGCTTCACAAAGTTGATACGAATTTTTAAGTGACCAGTAGTTGAACAAGAACTTCTTCTCAGGTCATTTACTCGTGGTATGTGTTACATCAATTTTTATTTTTATTTTTCTTAATCAGGCAGGGTTTACAGTAGCAATAATGTAATTCAAATAAGCAATTATTGTAATTGACCTTGGCGATGAGTATCCTTGGCTTTTACCACAGTTTGCTTAATACCTGAGGATGGCCAATTATCTCATAATACCCACTTTGTTGAGATTATTGTTTTAATTATGGCACTCAAAATACATCACTTTGTCAGTATTATAGAGTCAAGCATGGAGGCACTGCATTCGATATTCAGAATGTGTAAAGAGCATCTTGCCTCATCTTACGACATGGTTATGATTGCGTTTTTTCTCTCTCCCAACCTCCAACTGTGGTTTTGAAATGTGGTTCATCCTGACGTGATCAACTGCAGGGAGAGAAAGTCTGGGATTTGTTGTTGCTGAGCTAATTGTGCTCTCAGAAAGGATGAAGGTGACTTGGTGCTGATAGGTATGCAGGTCTAGTTGATTAGGAGTAGTAAATGATAGCAATCATAGTGGCTTGTTGATTATCTGAATATGCCTTAGGTCAGAGGTTGTCAACTTTAGAATCACCTGGTTGCTTTTTAAGATCGCTGATATCCAGGCCACTCACTTAAGCCTACCCTCCCTACTTAAGCCTACCCTCTCTGGAGAGAGTCTGATTTAATTGTTCTGGGGTAGGGTCCAGATGGGGCTTTTAAAAAGCTCCACAGGTGATTCTGATGCCCTGCCAGACCTTTGAACCCCTGCCTGGTCCTTTGAGTTGTTTACTCGCTGCCAATTTATCTCATCCCAGCCATGACCCCGTCCCAGATTATAAGACTCCTTTTGGGGGTGCTTGTTGCTGTATACCTTACTCTTCCCCTCTTTCTTTCCAGAGTTAGCCTAGCCACATGCACATGCTTAAAATAGCCTCAGTGCAGGTTTGGATCCTGGTAATGCTTATTCTTCCCAAGCAGTTCCAGGTCTACCTCTCTCATAGGAAGTCTCAGTGGGTAAATTTCACCCCTTCACAATCTGAAGCATAATTTTTACCAATGCCTCATTATGCTCTTACAATTCAGTTTTCTCTTGGTCATGAAATATGGCTTACCTTTTATCTAAGTTTTTTGAGTAAGAATCAGAATTTGTTCTTTAGCATCTGTCCTACATACTGGATACAACTTTGTGGAAATTTAATTCTGGTTGATTAAATCAGTAGTTATCAAGTTCCTAGTTGTTTTTTTCCCTTCTGTGATAAACCTGGAGGGTGCTGTTCACATGCATCTTGCAGTCCCTTGATGCCCCTAAGGATAGGAACATTCTTGTAGGGCACCTAAGACTCCAGCTTTTTTTTTTTTTTTTTTTTTTGAGACCAGATCTCACTCTGTCACTCAGGCCGGGGTTCAGTGGTGCTGTCTCTGCTTACCTCCCACTCTCAAGAGATCTTCCCACCTTAACCGTCCCCACAAAGTAGTTAAGACAATAGGAATGTGCTACCACTTATGGCTTTTTAAATTAAATTAAATTTAATTTAATATTTTGAGACAGGATTTTACCATGCTGCCCAGGCTGGTCTTGAACTCCTTGACTCAAGCAGTCCACCTGCCTCAGCCTCCCAAAGCACTGAAACTACATGTGTGAGCCACTATGCCTGGTGATTCCTGCCCTTTTTTTTTTTTCTTTTTTTGAGATGGAGTTTTGCTCTTGTTGCCCAGGCTGGGGTGCAGTGGCACAGTCTCGGCTCACCACAACCTCCACCTCCGGGTTCAAGCGATTTCTTGCCTCAGCCTCCCAAGTAGCTGGAATTACAGGCATGCACCACCGTGCCCAGATAATTTTGTGTTTTTAGTAGAGATGGAGTTTCTCCGTGTTGGTCAGGCTGGTCTTGAACTACCAACCTCAGATGATCCACCCACCTTGGCTTCCCAAAGTGCTGGGATTACAGACGTGAGACACCACACACAGCTAATCCTGCCATTTTTTAAGCTAAGAACCTGTATTTTATTGCAGATGCATGAAGATGGCATTATTATATTGAGAAACTTGATTTCATTCTAATTTTATATGTATTCACATAGAAACACATTATTTGTGTGAAGTAAGTCACTCATTTATACCCTAACATCTCAGATCCATCTTCTTCCTTCTTGCCCAGTACCCCTCCAGTCTAAACCACCAGCATTTCCCCCTGGACCACAGCAACAGCTGCTTACTGATCTCCCCCCCATTTCTCCTCCAAGGCTCTATTACCTGCCAGGTCCACTTAAGCCCACACCAACAGCATGAGTAAAGTAGAGGCACCAAAATTGGTAAAAGCTCAGCTCTGATGATCTGATTCAGAATTTTGCCACCAGAATTCCACTTTTTAATTTTAGCATACATGAAAGGTTTGTATTGTACACTTACTGTTGATTTTAATTGCAAAGGATGGAGGTAGGCAATGTAATCTTTTCTGTTCTTAAGGGCTTTAAAAATTCTTCCTATGATTCTAGCCTCCTGTCTGATTTTTAGGATGTGTGTGTCATCTCATCTGTTCCTCCGGTGACCCTTAGAATGAAACACAGACCTCACTGTGGACTGGGCTTGCACACTTTGGGCCTCCTTTCTGCCATTATTGTCCCTCTGTGCTCTGTCACCTGCTTCCTCCACATCAGCACCCAGCCCTCCTGTGTGCTCCAGTGCCACTGCCAACTTTCCCCTTCTTCAGTGCTATGCATGTGTTATTCCTCTTTCTAGTATAGTCTTTTGGCTGTCAGCAGGGTTGGCTCCAGCTTTTGCTTCAGGTGTCAGCCAGAATGTCATCTTTTAGCAGAAGCCTTTCCTGGCCACCTGGCTGCTAGTTATTCTCAGTGTCAGCATCTTATGTCCTTTGCAACACATTGCCACTCGAATTTGTTTTATTCTTATTAAGGTCATTAGCAGCTTGTTTTACTTTATTTTCTTGTCCCTTAACTAGAACCAGTGCTCTCTGAGAACATGGTCCTCATTCACCCTTTTAATTTTATTTCTAGTGCCTTTAGGGCCCAACAGAATGCCTGGCAAATAGTGGGGACTCAATATAATAGCCCTCGTGCTTTGTTATTAATAAGAGATTATGTGTCTGCATGTCCCCCTCCCCCATGTTAGGCTTGAGGCCCCACTCAAGAGCACTTCAGAGTTATATGTCAAATTCCGGTGAAGTCAAGGATGCAAGCCTAGCCTTCACATGCCACCATAACTCAAGGTTGCCCTAGAAGGCACATTTGATATGAATTCTGCAAGTTAGAGGAAGCGTACAACTTCTGAAGGGAACACCAACCCAAGAGGGCAGGAAGATGCCCAGACTTGAGAACGTGCTGTCTGAAATTTTGACTGTGGAGAAGTGGACTGGCTTTTCCCTAGAGTCTTAAGGCTTGAAAAAGTGTTCATTACCCTCTTTCAAAGGCTTAGAGGAGACAGTCACAGCAGCTCTGGTTTCCGGAAGCAAACATGAAAGGAAGGGTGGGATGCCTCCACTTCAGGTAGTTACCTCATTTAATTGTCATGACTATCTTAGTTTGTTCAGGTTGCTATGTTAAACTACTGTAAACTGGGTGGCTTAAATAGAAATTTCTTTCTCACAGGTCTGGGGGCTGGGAAATCTAAAAACAAGAAGCCTCCATTAGATGCTTGATGAGTACCTGATTCATAGATGATGGCCTCTTGCTGTCCTTAAATGGTGAAAGGGGCAGAGGAGTTTCTCTGGGCCTCTTTTATAAGGGTCCTAATCCTATTCTTGAGACTCTCCCCTCCTGACCCAATCGCTTCTTAAAGGCACAACCTCCAAATACCATCACCTCGGGGCTTAGGTTTCATCATATGACTTTTGATGGGACACAGACATTCAGATTACAGCAGTGACAATCCTATAGGCAAAATACCCTTATCTCCATTTTACAGGTAAGAAAATTAAGGCCCCAAGGGGTTAACTTGCTGCAAGTCACATAGCTGATAAATGTTGGAGCTCAGGATTGAAACCTCGTGAGCGCATATGTATTCCCTTCCCTTCTCCTTAGATTCTGTTCTCACTGCTGGCTATAAAGCTGGTGCCTTTTTCACTGTTGTGTTTCCAATGTCTAGAACATTACCAACACAGAATAGCTATTCAAGTTATGTCGCAGGGTTCGTCTGGTATTACAACATGAATCTCTGCTTGTGAACTTGTTATTCTTCAGATAGAGGAATAAAGATTCATTTTTCCATCTACCAGCTAGCGTTGAAAACCCTTGGGCAGAATCTCCCCCACCCAACCTCTGTGGTCTAGCTAGCCCTGCCAAGGCTGCTAATAACCTGTCCAATCTACTGTCTCTTCTCAGTGGAGGAGGGTCAGTGGGTGTCTGTTTGAGAAACGATGACAGTGGCTCAAATGTTCGTGACATGACATTTGATTAATCCCATGCTCCTGGATACTTTCTTGTACACATTAGGTTGTGGGATCTTCTGCATTTCGATTAGTGTACCCTGGAAGCTTACAAACCATAAGATAACAGACTGTTGGCTGTGTTGGCAGAGAGCTGTCCTGTGGTGGGACATACGTGCACACATGTGCATGCATGTAAAGAGAGAGAGACACAGACTGGACCACGAAAATGGTACCTCTGCTTTGAGTTATTTTAATCTTCCTCCATTGGTTTAGCACACACTTATGAATTGTCCTTGCATAAAAGTTTATCGTGTCCTTTGAGCCATATTTAGTATTAAATAACGAAAGCACACCACTGAGATAGCGTTCTTTCTTTTTAATAAAATAGTGATTGATTGAATGGCATTCACCTCATTTCTCTGTGTGGTGAGCGAGAGTATTTTCTTGCAGTCCATTTACAGCATGCTGCTATTACTGCACCATTTAGCTTGATGCCAAATTGCAGTTGGCTCCATTCATTTCTGTTTACTGAGTAGTGCTGTAGTGATTAAATGTCACTGGGTACACCGAGTATACAAAAGTAATTAACCTAAAAGGACATGTTAGAATAAAGGTCAACAACCTCTTTAGCCCACAGTGCCAACAGCAAGACAGAGTATTGACAGAGGTATTGCTGGCAGGGCAAGGGTAGAGGGGGAGGTGGGTGTGGAGAATGGAAAAGAGAGAAGCAAATGGAAGGAGGAAAAGGGAGAGGGAAAGGTCAGAGAAGCAGGAGCGATAGACCAGGACTCACAGTTGTCTGAGATGGCAAGTAGAATGGGGCTAAGCTGTTTTTCATCAGTCCCTTATAATTTAGCTCTCTGACCTGTGATCTTTTGCTGGGGGGCTGGGAGGGATAAGAGATTAGATCACAACTTGACTTGCCTTTCAACGTTTCAGCGCTGGTTAGTGGAGTGCTCTTGCCTGGTTAGACCAGAGTAATTTTGGCCCATGCTTGATGAATCAGCCTGTTCTTCCAGTGTATTACATGTTTTTTTCAAAGTCTCCTGTGTCTTTAGATCTTGTTGTCATATGAAAGCTTGAAATTATTTCTGTAGAATGAACTGAAATTGTATCTCTTAATATCTGTATCTCATTTGTTTTCATTCCTCAGCGTACTGAAGTCACTATCAGTCACAACTGATACTAATAATGCTTTATGTTGCTTTACATAGTAAAAATTTACATAAAGCGGCAGGTAGTCATCTGTGACTTAAAAATCAACCAGTGTAAACGTCTTCCTTAAAAAACAAGTACTATATCTGTCTGCCTTATATTGGCCTTTTTCTTTCGTCATCTGTGTGTGGTGACTTACTACCCAGAAAAAAAAGTGAGGGGTGTACTAAGGGTGTTTTTCCTTTTACCACATACCTCCTTGGGGATAAACATTTCAAGGAGATCCCCAGGATCACTATTCTCTAAATGAGCAACACAGAAAAAGTGCTGATGCCTGCATTCTTCCCTGGGTCTGTCAGACAGGATTCCTTTGAATTCTGTCTTTTCAGTGGTCAGACTTCAGTAAGATTTGTTTCCCTGTGGTCACAGGCAGCTGAGGAGTGTGTGATGAGAGACAAGGAAAGGGATAACCTGTTGAAAACTTTCTCTCTTATGGGAAAGATTTATTTATATTAGAATTTTTAAAAAGGTGGCCTTCATACATTCATCCAACAATGAATATTCATTGCATACCCACCCAGAGGCCAAGCATGGCACTGACCTTCAGGGAGGGGCCTGCATCCTTTATTGGTGAGGACAGCAACAGTGAAAAGGCACCAGCTTTGACTGTCTTTTCGCATAGTTCTGAGAATTATCTTGTCACTTTGTTACTTTCAAAATTATTATTTTTGAGGCTGCCGCCCTCTTTTGGTGTGCCTGCACATACATGCATATAACACATTCACACGCGTGCACACACACACACAGCTGCTGTTCTATTACAGGCATTAAGCACTGAGGATACAAAGAAATAAGACATGACAGTGCATGACTTTTAGAAATGCATAATCTCCTACCTTAATATAATGAAAATAACATGATAACATGAAACATACATGAGCAGACCCAAGTTTTGTGCCCATTCACTTGTCCAGTAGCTGTCAATTAAAACACCAAAGTCCTGGATTTTCGTGGTGATCAAAATGGGCATGGTCCTCACCTTCATTGAACTTCTAGTCAAGTAGATGAGATAAATAATCAAAAGAATAGCCACAGCCACAGTGCTAGCAAGGAAGCACACCAGGGACTGTGCTGGAGATTGACGGGAGCAGCTTCTTGGATAGATTACAGATAAGACGTTTCTGAGGATGTGACGTTTAAGCCGAGACATAAAAGATGAAAAGATGCTAGCCACTCAGGCTGGGAAAGAGAGTTCCTGGCAGAAGTCTGCACAAAGGCTCTGAAGGATGAAAAACTTTGGGTTTTCTAGTGCTCTAGGAAGGAAATTTTCAGATCAGATTGGAGAAGGTGGGCAGGGGCTAGATCACACCTGTTACTTATATCAAGTGTGAGATGTTTGTCTTAATGGGTGTTGATTTCTGTTTTGACTTTGAAGACTTCTAGACCTGTGTTGTCTGACATGGTAACCACAAGCCACATGTGGCTTTTCAGCACCAGCAATGTGGCCAGTCCAAATTGAGATGTACTGTCAGTATAACATGCATATCAGATTTTGAAGAATTAGTACTAAAAAAAGAATGTAAAATGCCTCACAAATAATTTTGATATTATTATGTGTGTTGGATTTTTGAAATATTGGATTAAATATATCAAAATTAATTTTACTGTTAGACATTTTTAAAAATCTGACTATCAGAAAAATGTAAAATACATAGGTAGCTCACATTATATCTCTGGCAGTGCCATTCTAAAGAATAACTTAAATATTTTAATGAAGGACCTTAAGACCAATCAGTTAAGCGATCATTGAAAACTGTTTAGCCATTTTGTGGTGATATGAAGAAGACGAGGAGTTCTTGATTAGGGACCTTAAAACTATTAGACAGCATCCCTTTAAATTAATACATTGTCATTTCTTTCTTTGTTCCTGTCTTATTGTTCTCAGACATTGTATAGAGTATATTTGCATACATAATACATAAGAATAATAGGTATGAGGCACTGTCGAGTTACTACTCTTCGGAAAAAAAATGTTTCGACTTTCAAATAGATTAAAACAGTTTACTGGAAAAAAATAGCAACGCGAAAAGACATGCTTTTCTAATACATTTTAATAGTTATTAAAATGAAGATTCTGGTCCATTGAGATACAGCTTGCCAAGTCTTTAAGTTGAGTCCAAATAAATAAATAAATAAATAAAGTTTAGTCCTTATTTCTCTGAGCTGCTACCCTACTTCAGCTTCTTTCAAAGCAGCTGTTAATTGTGTTGATATTTTCATTCAAAAACAGAACTTAGTGCAGGAATAGGTATAAAGCCAGTGTACCTTCCCTGAAAATCCAGGAAGGAAATTTTTGCCAACCCTTCCCTACTTTTGTTTTTATGGCAATCAAACTCATGTACCGCATGAGATTTGCCAGTGAGACTTAGTAAGGTTGGTTTTAAGGCAGTAGGTGAATGAGTGGTTTAGGATGTTTTATAGTTCATATACTGAAAAGAATAATCCCAGAAGAAAGTAGCCAGTGCATGTGACTGTAATTTACATGGAGTTGGCATACAAGATTTATAGAATCTGTATTAAAGAGAGCAGAGAATTCTTGCTGGAGAACAAATGCACACAGCAATGTTAGGCTTTGCAGACTTTGAGGAGGTCCATTGGATTGAAAAGCGTGAAATGACTTTGGGGCGATGGGTAGTTTAAACAATGAAGGCAATACAAAGTTGTGTGCGCTTGGCAATTTTTATTACAATTTCTGGTAGACTGTTAATACTGTGCCATCTATAATGATCAGGAATGGGATTACTTGATTAATTCAGCTTGTGCTTTGGATTCTTCTCTCCCCCGGTGGTGAGGGGTTATACTTGTTCCATCTCATTCATCCACTTGCCTCCTTGTGTGGCCCAATGCTTGCACCGTATGCAGACTAGCTTTCAATAGAGGGCAGCTAAGCTAAGCTCTACATCAGAATCAACGCTGTGTCTTCAGTGTCAAAGCATCATGTCCCAGCAGCTCAGTTTGCCAGCTAAAGTAACTGTGTTTAATGAAATTTCTGGGATGGAGCCAACAGCTTTATTCCAGAAAAAGGAAGCAACAGTCAAGAAACCCCAAGAGGACATTAAGATAATGTTCTAATTTAAAATCAATTTTATTGATGCCTTATAAATTATTAGGGCATTTTATACTGACCAAGTAATACATAATGCTGAGGCCGTGGAAACAGAACATGAATGACTGAATATTGAAGTGCTGTGTTTTCTACCACACATGAAGAAAAAAATATGTAAAACTTTTGTATCCTAAGTATTTTGACTTGAGGAGCCCTACTGAAAAACAAGGTGTATATTTCATTCTTCAAGGTGTATATTAATATTTTATTCAAGACATTTCACGTGTTTCTGTACTTAATGGGTTGAATGCTTGTTGAATGAGTCCTTAAGTAGACAAAAATTATGCAGTTGTTTTCACATTTGCCAAAAAGGAATAGTGCTCTCTGTGAGGGCTTACTAGATGCTAGGTACTGTACTTCACATTGTGAACTCTTCTTTATCCTTACGGCAACTTGCAAGGAAGTGCTGCTATATCACCCTCATCTCACCCACTGGAGAAATGGAAGCTTAAAGAGGTTCATTAATTTTTCCAGGGTCACATAGCAAGTATTACAACCTGGTGTTGAACCCAAGGCTGTCTGACTTTTATACCTCTAGTATAACCACTGACAGACACTGCCTCTCTACTCAGTTATTCTTCTGACTGTTGATTCCTTTGGTTTGATAATATTTTGACTACTTGCAAAAGAAATTATCTTGATCCAAGTTTCTTTTACCAGGAGAGAAGCAGAGACAAAAACAATAATAGAACATTTTAAAGAATATATTGTTCATGAAATGTTATAGAAGGTGAAACATTTGTTAAGAATAGACTCATTACTTTATATGGAGATTATATTAAATCTTCTTTCAACAAGGGCAGGTCTTCAGAAAGTCCCAGTCATTTTTGAAGGTGAGTTTTGATTTATGTTAATTTGAAAAAAGCAAGTTCTGTGGGAGTTTTATACAGATTGTGCTTTTAATGACTTCCTTAATCAAGCAGGTTATTTAAAAAAAAAAAAAAACTTCTTACTCTAATGAGTAGTAAACTGACACCAGTGACTGACTCAGTCAGAGCTCTACTGTATTCAAGTTTTTTACCACCAGCATGCTATAAATTTTAAGTTCATTTACATAACTTTACATGTGTTATGTGTCAGTATGTGAGACTTGTGCATTTTGACCAAATAATTTTCATTTTAAAGGTTTTATATTTTTTCCCAAGTAAAGATTATTTTCTCTATGTATCCTGGTTGTTTCCCTGTAAACGAGCTAATAATGTGTTGAAATGTTTTATCAGTTATAAAAAGCTCAATGAATGGGAAAATAAACATTTTGTATAATTCTATACAATAAAATCCAGTTAGAAACTAGCTGGGTTATGGTGCTATATAGTTTGATGTACATAGATTTATTCAGGATATTTTCCAAACTTATTCAAAGTATTTCTAAAATATAGAAATACAATGCTTTGAGGTCTAGTGAACATGATCAACTCTTTGGATGATTCATGACTGTAGAGTCAGCAGTGTTTATTTCTATTTTTGACATGGGTCTTTTGCTTTTCTAAGGGGTTGCAGAGGAAATTATGATTGAGGACTTTGGTATGGCATCAGTAAAGGATCTACAGGACCTTCTTCACCTTTCTGTCTCGGTGTCCCGCCATCCCCATCACCAAAAACAAACTCAACCTGAATTGTCCCTGACTTTGATTATGTTTGAGAATTCTATAGTGACTGAACTATGGTTAGAGTAACTATAATTTATCATCTAAACTTTGCTGTTTTTGAGAGTGAAGGAAAGCCTGGACAACAGGTGTAGAAAGGGCAAACAAGGACTTGGAGTTACCCTTGGCAGATCTTCATGGCGCCTTCTGACTCCTCATTATCCCATTTATCTGTTTGAAAACTGATTTACCCTTTGGTACCATGTAGATAGGATTTTTTGAGGGCCATAGCTGATGAGCAAACAAGCCATAACCAATGAGTTTTAGGCTTCTTGATCGTGGTTGTCCATGCGACCTTTAGCATGTTCTTTCTGGTTGTTATCTTCTCTGGGCAGGGAAGTCTAAGTGCTGCACCTACATGAATGGAAACCAAAATTAGCAAGGTGTACATTTGAAATCAAATTAGAAAGTCCATTGTGAAGATGGTATTTGCACTCTTGCCTTGGTGCAGTATGGAACTAAAACTTTATTGTGATTGTTGAAAGGAGAAGAGTTTTGGTAAATAGCAGCATATTAAAACCCTATAATTATGGGCCATCAGAAGATGTATGCTAGGAGAAGTGCTATACAAATGTCTAGAAAAGACCTAACATAAGGTTTAAAATAGAAGATCCACACTAGCTCACCATCCCAATCTCTAAAGTAAGTAGAATCAACTGGAGTGCAGTGTACAGTGATAGGACTAAGTTGCACTGTTGAGGGGCTAGGCTATGTGCCTGTGACTGTGCATTGTACATTATGTGGATTATTTTTCTTGGTCCTCAAAGCACCCCTGTGGGACTAAGGATAATGTGTTGTTACCCCAGACTAAAGAGAGGTTGAGACTAAGCACATCCCTACGGCTACACAGCTATTAAGTGAAGACTGTAGACTCACACCAGGCAGTCTGACTCCAGAGAGATGCTCTTGCCTGCTATTAAAATCTGTGCTCCCTGTTATTAAAATTAGCTAATTATAACCATGGCATCTTCTTTTGGGGGGAGTTACTTTATAGAAGTCTTTCACATACATTGCCATCTTTGATCTTGAAGTAGCAGAGGAGTAAAGGTGGAGGGGTGGGGCCATCCCTTTCAAGTTGCTGGAGGTGTGAGTTTTCCATCTGACTTGGTCAACAGCCTTAGTAAAGTCTGGGGTGGACTTTAGGAACTAGAATCTTCTCATAGTGAAATTAGAACCTGATTATGATGTTGGAAATTGCTTTTTAAAGCTTACCGTTTGCTACTAAAGCGATTGAGGTTTCCATGTAATAAGACTTAAACTTTTATTTATTTTTTTTCTTGTTGTCTCCTTGTTTTCCTCTCTTTTTCTTAAACAAATCTAGCCTGTTCTTTTTAAATATCCCAGTATAAATGTTTACTTTTAAAATTTAGAGCTTTACTAAACATTCACATTCATGATATTCTGCTTTCTCTGGATCAGTCATTGCTTCTGACTGTGACTCTCCAGTCTTAACAAAATTGCTGAGATACACACACACACAATCAAACTGTAGTGAGAAAGATTTGTGTTTAATCCTTCTAAATTTGTAGATTTATAGGGTCACAATACAGCTTCAGTAAGTTTCTTATGAAGTAAGCTTGAGAAATAGCTATTCTAAATCGAACTTTTAAAATCATAATAGAGAAATAAAAAAGCTTTTCTAGTAAAAGCATGACTTCATCAGTATTTATTTAATTCCTCTTATTCATGTGCCTAGCAAAAGATCCAGGTGGCATTCCTATGGCAGAATGGTGGACTTAAAAAATTCACGATGAGAGTCTGTGCCAAATCCAATTTGATTCTAGAGTAATTATGTTATTAGAACTTTGCTGATTGCCCCAGTGCCCATGGTGCAGCTTAACCTTTAAATGCTAGTGATGATCAACTACTTTGTCATTCTACCAGGAAACTCCAACATGTAACTCTGTTCTACAGTCCGATTCAAAAATACAATGCTACCTGTACACCCAGAAATTGCTAGCTTAAGAAAAAATAAAGTATTTGGTTGTACATAAGAGCCAATAAATAAATGTAAAAATCTAAATAGGCATTGCCTTTTAGTATTTTTAAGAAATTGTTTTGTTTAGAAATTTTTCCTCTTAAGCAATGTGGAAATAACTTTCAATAGAATATATCAGGTTGGAATGCTCAGAGAATTGTTAATAAAAGACACATACATTCCATTGTTCTTTTTTGTGTGTGTGAAGTGTCAAATTAGCCGGATGAGGGCATCTAAAGGTAGGTAACTGGAGCAAAGGCAAGAAGGGGCTGAATTGCCATATTACCGATTCCAAGCATACCACCACACAAATCTTACTCTAGTGACTGGTATCTCATGGAATTGTTCATCCTAGTTACACTCGGAAAAGAAATATTTCATGAGAGATTTGGAGTGAGATTGAGGAGTACAGAGGGGATGTTCAGCCATTTGTGTTTAGAAATATTTCTGGGCAGTTCTCTTCTGCTCATGATGCGAGGTGCCCTCACTGCTCAGGGAGCCCACAGCCTGAAGTGGGAAGTGGCCTTGTAAACACAGCAGTCAATTTACTGTGAGTGCCTTACTCATTGGAGGAACAAAATGTTAAGGGAGCAAAGAGGAATGAATGATTAATTTTGCCTGACAGCATCTGAGGAGGCTTTGAAAGGTGACATTAGAGCTGATTCTTAAGGATAGTGGGGGATTTCAAAAGATCTTGAGAAAATAGGCATTACCATAAGCCAGGGGAAAAAAAGGCTACAGATGCAATGAAAGTACAGAACCCAGGGGAACACTGGCTCATAGTGCTGATGTAGGATACGAGGCCAGGACTCTGGATTGGGGCGTGGAGTAAAGACTTTGGAAAATAGCCATACTCAGAAATTTGGAATTTTTTCCCCCTGTGAACAGGAGGAAACTGTCCTTTCAAAAGAGGAGTAAGAATAAATTCAGCCTTTCTTTGGGAAATATGAATTCCAAAACTGAGGTGATTAGACTGGAGAGGGTGAAAACTAGAAATGGGATTGAGGCATGAAGTATGGTAGATAGTAATCCGCAGATGATGACTGCATGCATGGTTTCAATGGTCATGAAAACCTGCTGAGTGCATTGGGTTGTGTGAAAGTGAAGCAGAAGCGTTGACCCAAGTCTCATGGCTTGGTAATAAGGTTTGGAACTCAGCAGAGATACACGAAAGTCAAGAAGTAGTCCACTTAAAAAAATCATTTGGCTTATAATGTTTTGCATCAGTCTTCAGCCTTACTGAATAATGCCTGCAGTCTTTTCAATCACTAAGCTTAAAGTTGAGTGTTTGAGAGGGATAGAGTATTCATATAAAACCTCAAGAGGGGCTAGCACAGCAGGGAAGGGTTTAGAGATCCCCAGCCCCTCGCACTGGACACCCATTCACTGGGCCCATCTCTCTTCCCCTACTGAACTCCCACCTGTATACCTTTGAAGCTCGTGGTAGAGTTACCATCATCACAGATGTGAAGAAGTCCTATCAGTCTTCTAACAATGTGCTTTGGAAGTTTAGAAATGCCACAAAAGAGATTGTGACATTACAGTTCAGTAGAAATAAAATGAAACATAGACCCAAAAGTTCTGCATAATACACTTTCTCCCATAGTTAATTAACAGGCCCTTGTCAATGTTGTACATTTTTATAAATGTCAGTTATTACCAACAGGCTAAGATAGAGCAAAAAAAAGTTGGAAAGATAAATTTATGAATGAGGAAGAGCTTTACTGACCAGTTTTCTGAATTGATTTGCATTCCAGGCAGAGATGTTCCAGTGGAGATGCTTTGTTCTTCCTATAACTTTTTTCCATAGAGATTTTCAGATATTCTTTCTACTACCCTCCAAGATCAGCCCGTTCTTACCCTGGGCGAGGTTAATTCACACTTGGGAGCCCTGCCCTGGTACCCTGCCAAGAGACTGTGCTACTCAGGTTTTTGCCATTCACCACTCAGCAGGATAGCATGGCTCTCAACCCAGCTCCCACTCTCCCACCTTGCCTGCATTTAGATATTTTCTTTGGTCTGTCTGAAGGATAGTTACTAGGCAATTGTAAAGGTTAGTCCCAGTTTTCATTGGCACTTTTTTCACTTCTTCATCCATGATTTTAAGCTCTTGCCCAATAACCACCTGATCTTTTTGGCAGATAGTCAGGTCTATCTGCTTCAGGTCTTGTCACCCATGTCTCGTATGTGTATGGGAGACTTCTCCAGTTGAGAGCTCCTTTAAAGCTGAGGTGAAGCATACAGGCTGAGCCTAAATGTGATCCCAAGAGGCATGGAGCATCTTTCTCCATTCCCTGGCCCCAGTGGCATTTCTAGGTTTCCAGGGATTAAAAGGAGAAGGTTCATGGAAACTGTAGGAGTAAGAAAGGAATACTTGCATTTTTGCAGGTGGTGTTTTTCTTGCCACTCTGTATCTTCCAGGCCCTTAATATATGGTGCTGAGCAAAATTTTATAAATATGACCTATGTGTCACATGACTACTGTCTTTGGTTGCTCAAATCCCCCAAAATTACTTCTCCCCATCTGCTTCTTTAAAATTGAATTACTAATTATCTCTTAAGCTCTGCTTTATAGTTTTTCTGTAGAAGCTTGAAATGCTGGCTTCCCATTATCCAGCAAATTTTTAAAAAAAAAACCTAGCTTTTTCTCCTTCCCTTTTCTCTCATGTCTGCTTCCTTTCCCAACTTTCTAAAGGCACTTCAGCAGTACAATATATCCTTCAAACCAAACCCATTCTCTGTTTGAGTTTACACTAACTCCTGTCACCCTTTTAAATTCCTCTCCTCCGTCTGTCCCATCTCTCTGCCTCTTCTCGCTTGTTCTTTCTTTCCCATTCCTTTCCCCCTTGTTTTTTGCTACTTGTCTTTCCCTTTATATCCCTGTTTTCTTCTTTCCTCTCCTCCACTCTCTCCTGTCTCAACAGTTTTGCAAGTATCTTTATTACTTTGCAAGTAATAAAGAACAAAAAGAAAAGAAAACTCTCAAGTGACTTAAAAATCACTCTGCTAAATAGGTGATAATTTCTCAACTACGCTTCCTCTCCTTTTAATTCCAGAGCTCTTCGGTATCTCCATCAGCCAGTTTCCGAGGTGCTGAGAAGCACAGAAACTCCACAGACTATTCCTCCGAGAGCAAAAAACAGAAAACGGAAGAAAAGGAAATTGCAGCTCGTTATGTAAGTTCATTCACCTTTGCTTTAGGGGACGCCAGCTTGCCTTTTTATCTGCAGCCGTTTTACCCCTTGTCTATTACCAGCCAACACAGGAACACAGGATAACACTCTTTAAGAGACAAAAAAACATTTATTGCATTTACAGCTCTGTGGTAATTGGCTAGCTGAAGTCCTGTGTGCCTATAGGTGCAGGTGAGGACAGAATGCTTCACTGGACAGCTAACAGAAGACCTGGGTGATCCATAAGATTGTTTCTGTGGGCGTATTTGCTTTCCCCATTTATTTCAGAGTGGTTGGATTTTCTGTTTTTAGCTGCAAATTTTTAAGGAAAAAAAAATGATATAAAATAAAAAAAAATGTGTTTAAACACCTAGATGGATTCATGTGCTGAAGGATATACCAAATGTTATAGAATAAAACATGCAGAGACATCCCTAGCCTGGATGGAAGCTCGTTTTCCTCTAGTGGCTGGGCAGGTCACGGGAGTTGAAAGGGAGCAAGCTGATGGGGCAGTGTGGAGGCAGGCGGCCCCTGCTCTGCTTCCGTGGTGGTGTCCTACGGGGCTGCATAAAAGCTGAAGATCTGGATTTTTACCTCCCAATACGCAGTTTTTTTAAATACTGACAAACCAGACCACACCTGTGTATAGGCTGGATTTAGCCTGGGCATGTCAGTTTGCAGCCTCTACTCTAGAGTAATAAACAAACCATCAGCTTCAATTGTGTAAACTGAAAAGTATAGTCAGGCCGCCCTCCTGGTGCAGTGGGCAGTGCATCAGTCTCATAATCTGAAAAATAAAATCACAGTACCCACCTCCATAGCATCATCATGAGGATTAAAGAAAATAGGACACTGTCAAGTGTTTAACACAGTTTGGTACAGCTCATTGTGATAAGATAGGAGGAATTAGTCTGGACTTACGTAGGTGAATGTGGTATTTTTTCCCGGGGGGAGAAGATAACGCTTCTTATTCTCACTTGTCAATGCAGGACAGCGATGGTGAGAAAAGTGACGACAACTTGGTGGTTGACGTTTCCAATGAGGTATGTTTGTGGCTACTTTAATTTTCTGTTCTTGCCCAGCCATATCAAAGACAAGTTGTCCAAACAATTAGTATCCAAAATATTTTGAGGTTTGTCAGCTTTTTTTGTTATCGTTTTTGTTTTTTGAGGCAGAGTCTTGTTCTGTAACCCAAGCTAGAGTACAGTATTGTGACCACAATTCACTGCAGCCTTGAACTACACTCAATTGATCCACCCTGCTCTGCCTCCAGAGTAGCTGAAACTACAGACGCGTGCCACCACGCCTGGTTAATTTTTTAATTTTTTGTGAAGATGGGGTCTCATTATGTTACCTAGGCTGGTCTCAAACTCCTGGGCTAGGATTACAGGTATGAGCCACTGCACCTGGCCCAAAACATGTTCTTGATTTCTAAAGGGACCCACATTTTATTTACATAAAAATTACATACTACTGAATTTCTGTATGTTATTGATCCTTTTTTTGTCACTGTTCTTTTCTATTAAGAGTAAAGTGTCTTTCTCTACTGCAGTAAAGGCACACCAGATCTCTGTGGTCAGCCTACAGGTCTCAGATTGGTGGGGTTCCGATTTTTGTTTGGATTTAAATAAGTACTGTAAATACTGTCGTTTTTTTGGCCTCAATACTGAATATTTTTGTTAGTTGTTTCAGTGAGTATTGTTAAGTATTGTTATATCGTTATCTGTTCTAGAACATTTGTGCTTCTAAACATTCATTAAATGCTTTTGGCTAGAAATGTCCACACCCAACACCCCCAGCATTGTATATGTTCTGTGCTTGCCTTACTATCCATGATGTTCCTTTGTAGGATCCATCTTCCCCTCGAGGGAGCCCAGCACATTCCCCGAGAGAGAATGGCCTGGACAAGACACGCCTGCTCAAGAAAGATGCCCCAATTAGTCCAGCTTCTATTGCATCTTCCAGCAGTACTCCTTCTTCCAAATCCAAAGAACTTAGCCTTGTAAGCAGCTCCTTACCATAGATCTCTGAGTGTGGCCCTCTGTCAAGATGTTTGAATTTGATATTTTAATCTTTATGTTTCTCACATTTTTTACAGGACTTTTATTTCCAAGTCCATATGTATGTTCAGTATTTAAGTTTAATTGACAAAAGTATGTGGAGCAGAATAAGTTTACTAACTTGTTGGTGATGAATGTTTATTTTGTGATTCTTTTTGCAAGGATAGAAGAGGGATATGGGGAAATTGAGTGAAACACGTCTTAGCAAAGATGAAAAATGCATGTTGGGGTTACAGAGATGGCTTTGTTGCCTGATGGTTTATGGTAAATTTAGTTTGGGGCTTGAATGTGATTTTGTTGCTAGCTTTGTTTGAATTACTAAGCTACATATGACTGCAATAATTTTCCCTTTCTATCTAAAAAGTAATCTGTCATTTGCAAAAGTGTACCTTGACTCACATCACAAATCACAAATGCAAAAATGAACTGCTCACCCATCAGGATAATCTCTCTGTACCCTATTCTTAAGTGGCTATGTAGTTAATTGCAATTTTGTGCGGCGTGTCTTTTTTCCTCACCAGTTATTTCCTTGTAACATAACATTTTTAAAAAGAATAAAAAGACAAATTTAGTTTTCAAATAACCTTTGGAATTCACAGCTAAAGGAAAGGAGATTCCTCAGTTGGTCTGCAAATTAGGGAGGATATGTCTGACAGAGGACTAGATTGTTGGGGCTTTTTTTTTCTTTTGTTTTCTCTTGGCCTTCTGGCCTTCTTTTAATGGCACCTGCTCTCTGTTTAGTCTCTCTCTATGACAGTTCAAACTTGAATCTGTTTTCTAATGTGATGTGTTCAGGGCACCAGGAAGCCTCTTGTGACACAAACAATCTGCCAGGGGCTCAAAGTTACCCCAGTCTTTACCAAAGCCACCAACAAATGGTCAGCCACAGTTAGGACATCCTGGTTTGTGAGCCTCATCTGACTCAGACCAATTTCCTAGAAGCAAGTTTCTCTCCTCTAAATTCAGCTTCAGTTTATGCCTTTCCAAATACTAGTTCTGTGGTCTCAAGGAACTCTCTTGTTTCTTTGTTACCTTTTTAATTGATGAAAGTCAAGGCCCAAGCTGAAGAACCTGTTCCGTTTCTTTTCCTCCTTCCTTTTCTTTACCTTTTTAATGTTTAATGTCATTGTTAAAACCATGTTCTAATTGCTGGTTCATGTTGTTTCATCTTGTTAGAATGAAAAATCTACAACTCCAGTTTCAAAGTCCAATACCCCTACTCCACGAACAGATGCGCCCACCCCAGGCAGCAACTCCACTCCTGGATTGAGGCCTGTACCTGGAAAACCACCAGGAGTTGACCCCTTGGGTTAGTAAGAAAAAATTTTTTTCTATTTTTTTATGCTTGTTTTTAAAGAATTTAAAGCAATTTAAAGAGTGCAGTACATTAAAAGTGCTAATGACCAGCATCGAATGGCTGTTAGACAAAGTTATTTAACCTGAACCAAGCACCTGGGACCAACTTTGTCTGGCACATGGTAGGAGTTCAATAGAGTAAAGTGAACAAGTGAACTTCTCTGAAGGCTTGAATGACTTTTGAGAATATTAAAGTAAGCTCATTTGAACCATTAATTCTGTTTTTTGGCATGTTTACCAGTGTCTTCAATATTGTTTCCTGTGTTCTTCATTTTTCTTCCTTCCATTTTGGTTTGCAGCCTCAAGCCTAAGAACCCCGATGGCAGTCCCTTGTCCATATCCAACTCCATTTGGGATCGTGCCCCATGCTGGGATGAATGGAGAGCTGACCAGCCCCGGAGCTGCGTATGCTGGGCTCCACAACATCTCCCCTCAGATGAGCGCAGCTGCTGCTGCCGCTGCCGCTGCTGCTGCCTATGGGAGATCGCCAGTGGTGCGTTTGTGAGCTTCACAAAGTAATATTTCAGCACACAGAGGATTGTCTTGCTTGCTTGATTGATTGATTGATACAGGGTCTCACTCTGTCACCCAGGCTGGAGTGCAATGGCACAGTCTCAGCTCACTGTAGCCTCCACCTCCCGTGCTTAAGTGATCCTCTCACCTCAGCCTCCCAAGTAGCTCAGACTACAGCATATGTAACCATGCCCAGCTAATTTTTTAATTTTATGTAGAGACAGGGTTTCACCATGTTGCCCAGTCTGGTCTCAAACTTCCGGCCTCTTGCGATCTGCCCGCCTCAGCCTCCCAAATTGCTAGGATTACAGGCATGAGCCACAGTGCCCGGTCTATGTATTTTTAAATGTAATTTCTATAACCTGAGGTA
The DNA here is from genome assembly GCA_963573385.1 of Cacajao melanocephalus. Classification (NCBI taxonomy): domain Eukaryota; kingdom Metazoa; phylum Chordata; class Mammalia; order Primates; family Pitheciidae; genus Cacajao; species Cacajao melanocephalus. The sequence goes on along the minus strand of CAUYLG010011802.1, from coordinate 135,443 downwards.
TTTGGAGCTCTGTGGGTATTTATACATTAAGCTACATGTAATTATATCCGAGATCCATTTTCTTTTGTAAGGTGAGGAAGTTTCTTTTTAATTTTGTGTGTCTTTTTAAAAAAATACTAATTTAAAATTTTTCCAAAATAATACTAATTTTGGAAATTTCAAACCTACAGAATTGGATCACATAGTATAATCAATGTAGTGAACACTTTGGTTCTACCGTGAGCTTCAATAATCATTAGTATAATTTTTTAATCTATGTTCCACCTCCAAGTAGGTTATCATGGAATCCTAAACATTTTATCATTTCATCTCTAAAACCTTATTTTTAAAGGATCTATTCTCCCAGGTTTTAGAATAGATTTTGAGAAGGATAAAAACAAGCCAAATTAACTGCTGTTTTTGTTGTTTGCTTGGGAAAAATTATAGGTGGGATTTGATCCACACCATCACATGCGTGTGCCAGCAATACCTCCAAACCTGACAGGCATTCCAGGAGGAAAACCGTGAGTACTTTTTTGCCTCGGTACGCATTGTGTGTCAAACTTCGGTCCCTTGCTCGCCCCTTAAACTTTGAGTAACACAAGACAGTGTTGGGGGAGTTCCCATGACTTGTATTTTTTACCTTGCAAGATATTTTTCATTTCTCTTAGAACAAGAAGAGAAGTAATGAAGTGGGGTTTTGCACTTTAACATTTTGTGCTTTAATGTATAAATGCAAATTGCAGAGACATCTCCAGTAGTCAGGTCTTCTCTACATCTGTTGCAGATTTCAAGGCAATTCTTTGTTCAAAAAGTCTGATTATTATGTGCAAACCTGGATGTTCAAAATTTGAATATGTTGGGAAAAGACATGCCAAACATCAAAGGCTGAAAGGAAATAAGGGCGCTCTTATGCTAAGTTCTGTTTTCAGAAAAGGTGATTTGCTCAGTTGACTTCTTATACCGTGCTCTGGGCATCTGGAGCCTCTGTATTCACAGATTCTTTGAGTTATGAAAAACAAAACACAACACACCAGTTGTTCTAGCCTCCCTTTGTACATTCTGATTTCTCACGGTTCCAAATACTTTATTTTAATCTAATGCACCTTTTTATTACTACCTAATCACAGTTCTCTCTGCTAATTGGCTCCATCTTCCCAGAAACGAAGACTTTACTGTAAAGTAGCACTGACTCTTCCTTTAAAATCCCAGCTGGCTTTCTCTCTCATCTCCTTTGGGAAGCCTCCCCCGCGGATCCTCCTTGCCTTGTTAGTCACCTGTGTGTGTGCATTTATTCTTGTCACTCTTTCCCTGAGCATCCCCTCTGTCACTACACATGCCGTATATGTGCTGTCTTCCCAGTCTCCAGGGCTATCCAGATCTGACCCTCAGCAGCAGCTCAAGGCCCCTTTTCCCAGAGCCTTCCTGGGTAGCTTGCCTGCCTTGAGGCATTTTGCGCTTACTGTCCTTCCTGCAAACCTTTCTGTGGCTTGGTGTCTCATTTAGTTATCTAAGATGTCATTATGTCAGAGCATTCTGCCCTGACAACCCTATTATTCCTTTCTCCCTTCCTCCCTATTGTTCTGTCCTGTTCTACTACCTTTTGAATGCTTATATGTAGCCATTATCTTTCTCTCCCTGACTTGGCTGTAAGTTCCATGAAAACAGAGCAGAACTTTGTGCTGCTGAGTTACAGAAGTAGCCTCACTGCCTAGAATGGGACCTGGTTCATAGTGGTGCTCACAGTATAGGTTTGTTCGGGGAATTAATATGTGCTGATCTCTTTCTTCTCGACTTCCCATTGCTTGTTTATTCACTCCCACACACTCAGGCACTTCGTTTTCACCCTGGTGTTAATGTGTGCGCTCTTCTCTCCCGTCCCTTCAGTGTTGCTTAACCTAGACCCTTTCTTTACTTTTCATCCGAAGAATCTGAATCTTGGTTCTTCCTTTTGTAATGTATTAATACTTTTCTACAGACACTACCTTAACCATCCTTGTTGCATCAAACATAGTACTGGCTCCATAGCCTAGTTGCTTGGTAAATATTTGACTGATTAATAGGGGGGAAAAGACAAATTAGGTTCCTTGAGAGTTGAAGGTATAAATACCAATTACCATAACATTCTATGTACCTGTGTGTGTTTTGCAAATAGTTGTTGACTGATTGACAAGTCTTACTGACCAAGAACTATGATATATTTGAAGGTGGAAGTTGGGTCTATTTCAAGCAATGCTAAATAACAAGGTTATGTGATTAATCAAATAACGACCCAGATACCTACAAGATCCATATGAACTTGTGGAGAAAGTGGAAGGGTTACTTTAGGGAAGAAGTACTATCCCTTGTTTTATAGTTACTTCTTAGGTAACCAACAGTTGTACCCAGAGCTGTAGCATAACCACTAGAGCAAATGAGATGATGCTTCTTGCCTCAGCTGCTGCTTTGAGGCGGAAGGGTTGTAAGTAAGTGTGTTTGTGGGTGTATTTAAGGAAACACCTTGGCTAGGGGATTTGGACCAGTTAAACCACTGTGGAATCACAACTGCTGTGACTCAGGCGGTGCTTCTGAGTCTTGAGCTGACTTCCCTTCCTCCAGTCTTGACTTTTGATTTTATAAAATGTTTAAATGTTTAAGATCTTTTTGGGCGGGTTAATGGATTAGAGGATTCTTGAGAATTTTTGTTGATGAGAGTGACGGAGTCACATCTACTGCAGTTGGCAAATGACACTTTACCAGGAAGCTGTGGTACAGTCAACAGAGTATGGGTTTGGGAGTGTGACAGATCCAAGTTTGAATTTAGACTCTGCCAGTTGACCACTGGGAAGAGTGACTTTATGCATAATTGCTTGGTGAGCTTCGGTCAGTTCATCCATGAATCAGGAATGGCACGTCCTCAGCAAAAAGGATGTGAAGATATGAAGTAAGATAATATGTTGTGCATTCATTCAGTGCCACATTTGTTACCCGGTGGCTCTTTGGTCAACCCCAGCATTATTTCCCTTTTAGCTTTGTCCTAGCATGTTATCCATTTTTCAGCTACTTATGTAGTAGGAGGTACAGTGTGTTTTAGGGACAGACGTGACCAAGAAGATGGGTCATTAGTGTGTCTTTATGTAACAGAGCATATACATTCACTGTGTGCATATAGAGATAATATACTTTTATTATAGATTTTTACAGCAGAAATGAATATAACAGTTATGTGACTATCCAGGTCATAAGATACAGAATTGTGCAACATTGTCTTATGTATATTTTTCAAGACAAGACTTTTTTAAGTGTGCTGGAAAATAAAAAAAATCACCTGAAGTCCTCCTCCACAACACACACCCACAATGTAACTAGCTTTCTCCAGAAAGACTTATAAAAGGTGTGAGTCTCTGTTCTAATTATTTCACAAAATGAATTGCTAGATATTATCAGAAATTATAATTAAATGCATGTTCCAAGTTAATGAATAAAGTAGTATTTATTGGATAATTCACATTGAGTCCTCTTGTCTGTTCAGGTGAATTAGCAGAGGTTGCACTCCATATGTAGTTGGAATGACAACATAGTTTAATTTCAACATAAGCCAAAAATGGACTTTCTTCTCCGCCTGCTACTCAATTGGAGACTTCTGTGGCTAGTGTATAACTATTTGATTAAAATCATGGTACCGATTGTATGGGATATGACATGTGAACACAGGAAAAATAGAAGATCTCAGGTTAGTGGATTAAAGGCTGTTCACAATTCAGAAATCTGACTCTTAGATTGGCTTATTTTTATAAAGCAAGATTTTCAAATGAGAACACCTGATGCATAGTAGAAACCTTCAGTGAGTATTGGTTGGCGAACTCACTGGTCTGTTTGTATGCTACTTAGCACCGAGCTTTCTATCATATGTCAATGTAAAATACAATAACCAGACCTCTAATTGTGACCTCCAGTTCAAATGCCATCTTGTGACACATTGGAAATGTGGAGAGGGTATTATGCTCATGAGTGATGAGCACAGCAGAACTGGGCCTCAGAGAGGAAATGAGCACAAGGTGGGAAAACCTTCTTTAAATATGCTGGGTCTTTATCAAGTTGATAATCCATATATAACAACTTTGACACACGTTTTTAACAAAGCAAATTGCAAGTATTTGGATTGTTCAAAGTGTAGTTATGTCAGAAAGTCCAAGCCTAGCATTTTCTTCAGCTGTCTCTTGTTCTCATTGCCATGTTTGTTGGAGAGCCACTCTTTGCTCGTAGCAGCTTGACCTGTGGTGTGTGTGTGTGTGTGTGTGTGTACAAGTTGAGGGGAGTTCAGGTCACTCTGTTTCTCTTGACTCCCTGCACCTTCTCCCTCCAGCCCTGCTTTTCTAGTTATTTGTTAGGCATCTTAGCTAAGGATCTTGAGTGTATGTTACTTGAATCACAGATTCATTATATTCAGAAAGTACTTCTGTAAATTAGGTCCTCCTTGGTAACTACAAATACGGTTTCTTTTTTTCTGAGCTAAAAACCTCAGTTGCTCTAGCTCCCTCCTCACAGCTCATCAGTTCAGTCCTACAGGGTTTTATATCCACTGTACCTTCTAACTTGTCATCCTTGCCCTTTCCTAGTTCAGGCCCCACAGTACCTCTTTCTGAAATTGTTGGAATAATTGTTGTTGTTATTGTTGTTGTTTGTTTGAGACAGAGTCTCAGTCTGTTACCCAGGCTGGAGCGCAGTGGCATGATCTTGGCTCACTGTGACCTCCACCCCCTAGGTTCAAATGATTCACATGCCTCAGCCTCCTGAGTAGCTGGGATTACAGGCACATGTGCTACCACATCTGGCTAATTTTTTTTATTTTTAGTAGACACAAGGTTTCACCATATTGGCCAGACTGGTCTTGAACTCCTGGTCTCAAGTGCTCCATCCCCCTCCGCCTCCCAAAGTGCTGGGATTACAAGCCTGAGCTACCATGCCCAGCAGGAATAATTGATTTTAATTCCTCCTGTCCATCCTACTCCTTACTACCAAGTTTATTTTATGAATGGCTTTGCCCAATAATGGTACACACCCTCTATCCCTCAAAAAACCCTTCAGTCAGTTCTGGGAAGGACTCGGGCTGGCATTCTGGTCCTTCCCTTTTACAGCATTACATTGATTCAATTATATAGAGATATAGATCTGGTATGTTTTGTCAGACTGTGTTTGACCAGTTTCTCTGTCTACCTACTGTGGGATTATTATTGAATGAATGAATTCCTGGATTAAAACCAATTTAGGGATTTCCCAGATCATTTCACCTCATCCTGTTGGAACGCTTGTTCTCTGCTATTACTATCTGGAAAATTTTTTTGCATCTTTCTCTTTACTTGAGGATATCTTTTCGTTCTTTAAAAACCCATCTCTATTACCATGTCTCTCTCTCACGAAACATAAGTTCTATTCTTCCTTTTCAAAACATTTCAGTATACTTTCCGTTAGAATGTGACCTGATATTGTATTCACTTCTGTACTTTTCTGCTAACTAGATTGTTCGTCATTTGTGGGCAATACCAAGTGTATTACCTAATTTTGTGTCCTGAGCATGACGATCACATCAGAGTATAGGGATAGGAGGCACTTAACACATTACTGAATTAAATTAGATAAAAAAGAATAGTCCTTTGACCTGGGTGTCTCTGATTCCTAGCAATGTTGACTTCCCTCATACATTCCAGGACTCTTTGTTAGTTACAATCAAAGAGTTTACCGAAATCTGATAATAAGCATGTACTACAGCTTTGCTTTTTCCAGTTCTGAGTGCCTTCTATGTATACTAATAGCAAAGAGAGGGCCACATTCATGTCCTTAGTGAAAGCAGGCTATTGAAATTCATCTGGATTCTTTGAAAGGACTCCTTCCAAGAACATAGTAGGTGCTCGCAGAGTGGTTGTGGTCGAGGTGAAGACTGTCCTGTTGAAGACTCTGAAGGAAACTGTGTGCCTGGTTTCTTAACTATTTAAAATTTCAGTGCTCTTTAAAAACCATTTAGTGATTCTAGACTAGAGAATGGGATGACTTTTCTAATACATTATTATTAAGAATGTATAACACCGTCTAAACTTGGAATAATCTTCCTTTCCCTTCCTTCAAGATTTAGTCTTCATGCCCTCTTAATTGCTAAATCAATTAGCCTTTTTCTCTGTCGTCATCCCTCAGAACCTCTGCCTTTCATGAGCATTACTGCCGCGTTCTCCTTATCTGAACTGAAATCTGGTCATCTCCTGAGGTCACCCCTTCACTCACAGCCCTCTAAGGGGTGACTTTTCCATTTTATTCACTGACCTCAGCACCAGCGATGGCGTTAATAACAGCCATGGTTGCCACCACTTCCCCAGCCTCTCCAAGAACAGAATTTCTCTACCTGATTGTGAAAACCTTGCTCCTTTCAGGCTTGTGCCTTTGGACTGCCCACTCCGCCACCTTGTTGGGAATATTTCCCAGTGCATTAAAGACTTGACACATGGCCAAGAGTCTTCCACCACCCGGAGGCTGCCATAATCCTGGCTGACTCTGGTATCTACAAAGACAGCCCCCCAGTATCTTCATGGTGATTCTTGGACCCCCTCATCTCTAGTGAACATCTGCCCTCCTCACCTGTAGTTACCTGTATTTACAAGTTCACAAGAGCTTGTCATTACCCCTGTGTCACTTCCAGATTCTGAGCATCCCATCCAGTACCACCCTCTGTGCCTCCACTCAGCCTGAGTGCTCCACGTCCTATTTCCAACTTGCCACTGTCTCCCAGGCTTGAGCCACTGCTTCTTCCCTAGATTACGACGTAGTCCCCTGACTAGCTGTCTTTCATTTTGCCCCCTACAGTCCATTCTTCACCCAGTAACCAGAAGATCATTTGCGGACATTCATGGAGTCATGTCACTGTTCTTGCACAGGTCTCCAGTGGCTTCCTGATCTACTCAGTCACATCTGCCCTCATCACAGCCTGCATGGCCCTTTTTAGTTTGGCCGTGCCTGGCCCTTCACGCTTACATCCTAGATGCTCTCCACTGAGTGCACTCTGGTCTCTTTGCTTAGTTCTGGTCAAGGCCTTTGCATTTGCTGTTCCCTCTGCTTGGCACATTCCCCATTACTTATTTGCAAGGCCTGTGTCCTTCAGCTCTCAGCCCATGTGCTGCCTCTTCAGAGAGGGCCACCAGCTGCCACTCTGTGCAGCCCTACTTACTCTCTTTTATCTGAAACTGTGTCTGTATATTTAACAGTGTTTTCCACTGTCTGAGGTTACTTATTTATATGTTACCTGTTTTCCCCTCTAGGATGTAGACTAGTGTAAGGATAGGTACTTTGTCAGTATCGTTCACCTCTGATTCCCCAGCACCTGAGGGTACCTAGAACATATGAGGCATTTAGGAAATATTTGCTGAATAAATGGATAATTAGCATGCTTTCTTGCTCTGGCCTTCATATTTGCCATACTCCTAATCATCATACCGTCTTAAGACAATTCGTACCCATTCTTTATATTGCAGCCCCATTGCCAGTTTCCCTCTCCTTTTCACTCCGTCAAGTTCCTAGACTACCATGGGACTTGACATTGTTCATCACACTGACCATCTGACATTTTGATAGTTATTTATGTGCATATCTCACTAATGAATATGATCCTCAGGCTATAATTTCAGGGGAAGAAGGTATGTGGGTTTCTTTCTTATTCTGTTCTTACAGTAATGCTTGGCACAGTGGGATACTGAAGAAATACGTGTTAAGTGAATGAATCTTAGTAAATTGTTATGTGACTGCATATCTTCTCCCTCTTTCTACTTTATTATCTCTACTAATAATTTACTTCCCTACGTACTCTGGCTGGAGATTCCTTAAATGTCCACATTCTTTGGGATTCTGTATCTAGTCTGCTTCTCACTACAGAATCTGCCCTGGGATTCTTTCCACCCCCTTAGCTTCAGCCATCACTTCTTCATGGATGATTCTAACCTGACATCTCTCCTGAATCACAGTTGCTTGGATTTCTGCCCTGAAGTTCAAGAAATCCAAATCCTTTACCTCCCTACAGATGTACTCTTGAGTTATGCTTCTCTGTCATCTGCACGAGGTAGTGCAGTCTACCTAGTCACCCAGGTTCTAAGCCCTAGAGTTTTCTTTAGCATCCCTCTCTCTCAGGTCACACATCCAGTGGATCTCCAAGTCCTGTTGATTTGATGCAAGATTGGCTTCCTGGCTTCCCACCTCCTTCCACTCTAGCACATCTCACATGCTATGTTCTACAACACTCCCTAGTATGCAGAGAAAGTAAAAGCTCACCACTGTCTGGTGCTCTCATCTTCCACAGCCATGATGCATGCTTCATTTTTTCTTGGAACATTCAGATAGTTGAGGCCTCTTTGATAATAGACTGAATTGTGATGAATGTGGCCAGCCTGTAAATTTTTGCATTAAGGAATGATAAACTGTTGTAATTCTACAACGCTCCCTATCCTACCCACAACTGCTTTCCTTTGGTGTGTCGTTTGTAAACTACTTTCCATAAGCAGAGCAGATTCCCAAGCTCCGTGCTCAGATAGAATAGCATCTTTTCCAAAATGGGCTGTTGCCTGTCTTAGTCCCCAAGATAGGCCCAGCTGCCTCCTGCCTGCCACTGGTGTCTTCTGCTTCAGAAACCTAGCATGCATCACAGCAGCCTCACTTGTCCCTTCCTGACTTCAGTGCCCTAAAAATAAAAATGAGTCTGTTGTTGCTCTAACTTAAGTTGCATTTTAGAACCAAATGCTTTCACCACCCGAGGGCTTTCCCTGGAAATGAGCTAGAGATGGAACTGCCGAGAGATACTCACAGGTGGGCCTTCAGGTCTGTCAGGATGCTTTTTTAGGTTCTCATTCCATTTGGATTTACTAGGATTTGTGATTGTCAAGTCTGATCAAGGTTTTAAAATAGGCCTTTATCTTTTTTTTTTTTTTTTTTTGGGCACATCTGTCATTTCAACATCTAAGCCTAGAGGCTCTTAACTCCTTAAAGCTTCATGATTTTGACCTACTCATCTCCCTTAGTAAGTCACTTGCCTGGAATGAATTGATCTGTAGGCAAGGTCTCATCACAGGCCTCTGATTCATCCACAAGAAAAGGCAGTGCAGTTTATAGAGCATCCCTGAAAGGTGGGTACTACACTTGACGTTGGTTATCTCATTTAATTCTGTGAGGTATAGGCAGTGTTCTCTTTATTTTAGAGATTAGAACTGCAGTTGAGAGTTTCTGAGTAACTACCCATGTTCCACAGCAGCTTGTACAGAGTCAGCCTGAGAGCTGGCGCTGTAGCAGCCTAGCTGTATGATTCTGAAATTATGTTCTTTACACCGTATGCGTAAATTCGATTTGTTTGTAGATCACGGTGGAACTGAAGGTGTTTTATTTCTCATCTCATTAAACTGAACAGTTAAGTGACCTTTTTACATTCCCCTTTTTGTTTGTTCCTCTCCATTGCCTTAGGGCATACTCCTTCCACGTTAGTGCAGATGGTCAGATGCAGCCTGTCCCTTTTCCCCCGGACGCCCTCATCGGACCCGGAATCCCCCGGCATGCTCGCCAGATCAACACCCTCAACCATGGGGAGGTGGTGTGCGCGGTGACCATCAGCAACCCCACGAGACACGTGTACACGGGCGGGAAGGGCTGTGTCAAGGTCTGGGACATCAGCCACCCTGGCAATAAGAGTCCTGTCTCCCAGCTTGACTGTCTGGTGAGTGAACATGGATGAACAAGACTTAGACTTTCATTCAGAAAACAGGAGGGGATGATGAGAGAACTGCATGTATGAGTAGCACCACACAATATTGATCCCAGGTGGATAGTTGCTCTTCAGTGGACTGCGGTCTTTCACTTAGAGGTGTGTCTTTTGCTTCCTAGAGGCACAAGTGATCTAGTGTTCACATGTGGCACGTGCACCACACTGATCATTAACTCAGCCTCCCATGGGAAAAGGCAAACCACTTGTTTTCCTCTCTGATGGTTAAGCAAACTAAGAGCCTATACAGTGATGTGAGCATGCACCTAAATAACATCCTCTGTCACATGTAAAGAGTAACTTACTACCTCATGTGGCAAATACTACATAGTCCCTCAGCTGCTTCACTGGCCTTTGCCCTTGAGTTACTTAGGAAATGTCAGTTTAGTAGAATTTTTGCTATAGCATGAGGCTTAATCAATTGAACATAATTAAATATACATAAGATTCCCGTAACCTCATGAGTTAGGAGGAACTTTTTTTTCTGTTACTTAACACTCCTTGATCAAGTCTTGCCTCTGGTGCAGCTTCATCAAACGCATGATGCCCTTCAGTCATGTAATTCAGGGCCAGGCAAAAGGAACACACCACCAGGGATCTGCCCCCTAAAACTTTCTTGGCATCAGTAGCAGGACCTTTCAACAGCAGAACTGAGCCTAAGTCTACCAAGATTCCAGGTTTGCATACTCCAAGACTGTGAGAGCTCCTGCATTAGTGTATGTGTGTATCTGTGTATCTGTGTTGCAAATGATAGAAGCAGCTGGTTAATTTGGTGGTGGTGGGAGTAGGTCTAGAGCTTTGCATTTTGATGCTAATTAAGATTAAATATCTCGGTACTAAATTTTGTAGATCAAGTTTAAGTACTTCCCTAATTTCATGTAATTTTCTAGCATTAATACACTTTATCATTGTCATAAGTATAAATGGCTCATTAAACCAGGAGGGAACACAATACTTTTATGGATTTCTGCTCTCATGTTAATGCTGTTTTCCTTTCCTCATGAGTAATCTCTTGATGGTTTTTGTCTCTGCAGAACAGGGATAACTACATCCGTTCCTGCAGATTGCTCCCTGATGGTCGCACCCTAATTGTTGGAGGAGAAGCCAGTACTTTGTCCATTTGGGACCTGGCAGCTCCGACCCCACGCATCAAGGCAGAGCTGACGTCCTCGGCCCCCGCCTGCTATGCCCTGGCCATCAGCCCCGATTCCAAAGTCTGCTTCTCATGCTGCAGCGATGGCAACATTGCTGTGTGGGATCTGCACAACCAGACCTTGGTGAGGTAGGTTAGCAGGATCCATTACCAGGCTGTGAGGAAGAGCCGATTGTGGCAGTGTGCTATGTATGTAGGTATCGGGGTGTGTGTGTGTGTGTGAGAGAGAGAGAGAAGAGATGAGATACAGTTATCTTACTAAAAATTGTTCAGAACAGGTCCATTTTAAGATATTAAAACAAATTATCAGTGTAAAAATCTTGTTTTCTGTACTACTTGAACTTCATAAAATGAGGGGTTTTTTTTGTTTGACATTATACTAAAGCATCACCAATTTGTTTTAACAAAATAAGGTCAGTTTGACATAATTAATGTACATAAGGTTTCCATGACCTCATGAGCTCGTTAGACATCCATAATTTGCCATCTGTGCTTGCTAACAAACCGTTGTTGTTGATAGAGCCTCATTGAGAAGATTCACAGTGTATGGTACTGTCTTGAGTGCCATACACATCTAACAGGTTCATTCCTTCAGCAGCTATTTAGCAACTCCCATGGGCGTATGCACTCTGTTGGGTCCAACTCACTCTGAAATGGTCTAGATGATCTGTTGTCCCACCTTTGAGGTTGTATAGATATAACTTTACAAATGAGATTGAAAGGATTTGGTGTTAGTAGATAGGAAAAGCGCTGAAATGAGTCTCTAGATGTCAATACTTAAGATATTAGCAAGCAAGTGGAATGATCAGCTAAAGGGTATGAAAAGGTTGTAATCAGACATAACTACAAGTCAGGTGTGTAAAAAGAAGAGGGCTTTACTATCTGTTATTTCAAAGGACTGAAACGTATGGATTCCAAAACAAAGTAAATCATGCCTTTCATTGCTTATCAGGCAGGCTTTTATGAGAAGCAGCTTCTAACCCTTTTTTCTCCCAGTGACCTTGGTACGTTTTGCCATGAGTGACTCCAGGGCCAGTCGTTCACACTGAGTGTCTTGCCAGGTGCCTGACTTGAGAGCCTGACTTTCTGTCTTGCACAGCTGCCCACAGGCACGTTGCTGCTTGCTGGCAGGACTAAGTTCTGTGGCTCCTCGTGCCATCGCCAGTCCTTTCTAAAAGGGAAAATTAAATTCTCTCTTTCCTTCATATCACAGTGATAGAGTAGGTCTCAGAATGTATCTTTGATTAGTTCATAGATGTGTAGGCGTGTTTTCTTTTGTTAATTTCAGTTAGAGATTTTTTTTTCCATTAGGAATATCAATCATGTTCTCATGTAAAAGTAATTTGATGAATTGCTAAGTATTCAAAACCAAGCAAAAAGTACAGGAGATTTGGCATTTTAGTTAAACTTTCATCTCTTTGTATATGTTTTGTCATTACTTTTAATAATTAGAAACCATAATAAACCAAAATGAAATCTATAAATAAGGCCTGCATTGAAATTAAATCATCAAGGAATTCTAAATTGAGTTGAACTTTTAGCTAACTTTTCAAGCTCTTTCCCTCCATTTTGACATTTTCAGGCAATTCCAGGGACACACAGACGGAGCCAGCTGTATTGACATTTCTAATGATGGCACCAAGCTCTGGACGGGCGGTTTGGACAACACGGTCAGGTCCTGGGACCTGCGCGAGGGGCGGCAGCTGCAGCAGCACGACTTCACCTCCCAGGTATAATCTGTGGCTGAGGCATTTTAAAGGTATGGTTTTATGGAACATATTACCTACTGAAAGAAGAGGCAGTTCACTTAGCATGTGATGATGTCACTTTTGACTCTGGAGTAATCACTTTGGGGACTCATTACTTTGAAATTACCCATTTGACTTTGGTTTTCCCCTGTACAGTTCAAATTACTTTGATTCTCTTCATAATTTAAGTAGTATCTGCAGGAGAGATAGTACCTCCCAGATAAGAAAAAGCACGTCCACAGTGGCCACTGTCACCATCACCTGTTTTAATTCTAGATCTTTTCTCTGGGCTACTGCCCAACTGGAGAGTGGCTGGCAGTGGGGATGGAGAACAGCAATGTGGAAGTTTTGCATGTCACCAAGCCAGACAAATACCAGCTGCATCTTCACGAGAGCTGTGTGCTGTCGCTCAAGTTTGCACACTGTGGTAAGCAAGCACCTTTTGTCCATTCAACAAGAATTGCTCCTTCCCCCTTCCTATGTTTTTATTTCCAAGTTGGACCCTTGAGTTCATTACCATGCGCCTCTTCAGAATTCTATTACTTCTTGTTACATGCCTGCTTCCCCAACATCATGTAATTTTCTGGCATTAATCCACTTTAACCTTAAGGATTAATGACCCATTAAATCCAGAAAGACAGGCTATATTTTTGATATGAAAGAAAGTTATTTTTTTTTACAAATGGATGAGTTTTCTGTGAATAGTTTGATATTCTGTAAAGCAGATCTTGGTGTCTGACAAAGTAACACCAACATTGCCTTTTTCAAAACCCTTTACCTGTAGGCAAATGGTTTGTAAGCACTGGAAAGGACAACCTTCTGAATGCCTGGAGAACACCTTATGGGGCCAGTATATTCCAGGTAACATGGAACTTGTTAACTACCACTTATGTTTGTTTACTCAAACTCTCTGCACATTCTCTCACATTAGTAATGTGCAGAAGTATCCTGGGAGGTCAGAGCTAGTATTATTCACATTGTACAGAGAAAGAAACTGTGTCCAAGGGGAGGTTGTCACAGCACAAGCCATGGCGCTGGGGATAGTCCCCCATGTTCTGAGCTCAGAGCCAGCACTGTGCCTGATTCACTGCTCACTGTTTCTTCATCATCAATCCCTTTTTGGAGTAGAGGTTTTATGTATTCTGAGAATTTTGTACATGTATGTCTTTTTTAATTTTTAAAAGTCAAACATTTTGCTTAAATATACTCTTGTTAAGTAATAGTAGTCTTTTTTTATTTTATTTTTTCCAAAGAAGAGTGTTACGGAACAGTTTGATAAAAGATCAGTTTTATAAACTTTTATTCTTCCTATTGACTCAGTGGAACTTTATATAGCTTATGAAATTATTTGTAGAAGGACCAAATTGTAGACATAGTACACACACGTGCACGTGTGCACACACGCTCTCTCCTCCTCTCCTACTGGTATGTGAGAATTTCCTAGGCAAGTTGAAAAACTTGCGTTTGTTAACCTTCTATATTTAGGATGTTATTTTCTAGTATTCTTTTTTAGAAGTAATATAATAGACTTGCAGTTTTCTTGACCAAGTGATAGTAGATTAATTCCATCAAATCCAAAATAGTATGCAGGATAATCAGTAGGACAAAAAAAAGCCAATTGTTACAGTCAAGAAGCTTATACTTTAATACAGCATTTTTCATAACATGGATTACCACTTGTTAGATAGTGCCAACTGCGCTTTTTAAAAAAAATTTTAAAAATTAGAGTACATCTTTTATAGTAAGCATTAGTACTATGTCTTTAAGTATTTAAAGTATTCAGACTCCTGGTTAAAATCCTGTGTTGTTTTCATTTTAAATGAGCACAATTTAGTTAAAAGTTAACACTGAATCCTTCATACTATAGTTGAATATGGTATACAAAACTCTATGGTATGTTTTTCTTTGCAACTGTTGAACCTCTCCCCTCTTGCAAATTTGTGTTACATTTTTACAGTGGGAATATTAGGCTTTTTACTAGGAATATTTTTACATTCTTCGTTTTTTTTTTTTTTTAATGTAGTGTTTTCAGTACCATTTCTCATATCTGATCTCACTGAACTCTGCTGCATCCCTCTGAAGTGGTAGACAGGTAAAATGTCTACCTGTCTTGCTGTTTTAAGGAAGCTGAGGGGCCAACCGGTTAAGTGACCTCTGCAGTGTTCCACAGCTCAACCTAACTCCAAGCCATGTGTTCAAAGTTGAGGGTTTTTCATGCCAGTAACACTCCCCCTCTTAACTGTAGAATAGGATTTGAAATAAGGTCTTGCTTTGCCTGCAGAGGTGCTCATACCATTGGCTTGCCTGTTTACCTGATGTTCCCAGGCAGAACCCTCCTGACTGACCTGGTGAGGTGTTAGCAAGGGTGGATCCAATTCAGCTCTGCCATTTTGAGAAAGTGCCACATGGTGGCTCATGCCTGCAATCTCGGGCATAATTTGGGAGGCCAAGGCAGGAGGATCGCTTGAGCTCAGGAGTTCAAGACCAGCCTGGGCAACTTAGTGAGACCCTGTCTCTACAGAAAAAGTTAAAAAAAAATTAGATGTGATGGGACATACCAATGTAGTCCCAGCAACTTAGGAGGCTAAGGTGGGAGGATCGCTTGAGCTCAGAAGGTTGAGGTTGCATACAGTGAGCCATGATCACACCACTGCATTCTGGCCTGGGCAACTGAGGGAGACCCTATCTCATTTAAGAAAAAAAAAAAGCAGCTCTGTCTGTGACCACCTTTCCTTGACTGGGGCTCCTGTCAAGGAGCACGTTAAACATTTGCGTTTGTTCCCAGTCCTCCATACTCATGGGATTTTCTTTCAGTACTTAACATTTCTGATTACATGTTTCTTTCCTAGTCCAAAGAATCCTCATCGGTGCTTAGCTGTGACATCTCTGTGGATGACAAATACATTGTCACTGGCTCTGGGGATAAGAAGGCCACGGTTTATGAAGTTATTTATTAAGGACAAATCTTTGTGCAGACTGGACTCTTCCTCCTTGTAGCACTTTGCTCTGTCATCCTTTTTGTTCACCCCCTATCCCCGCATCTAAAACCAAGGATTTCAGATACTCATTGCAGTTGTGGAGTTTAATCCCCTTTCTTAACCTCACTTCCCACTTGCTATTGTGAATAGTCATTGAAAACCTGTGATACCAAATCTTCAGCTGTCTACTTGGAAGAACATGGAATAAACATACTTAACAGTGAACAGAATCTTTAATTATGTATTATATCTGTAATATATTTATTTTGTTTAAAGAAGGCTTTCTAACAATGACTGACTAAATAAAGCTGTCTGCTCCTGCATTGATAATGAAGGTGCGTTGTATTTGATACCCCTCCCCCCCTTTTTTTGGCAAAGGAGGGGAAAGGAAGGTTTAAAATAATTGATTTAAAATGTCACTAAGTGTAGACTAATGACTGTATAGAGATGTGAAATGTATAATTACACATGGAAGCAATATGTTGCTGTGTTGTTATTAGGTTTTTTGTTTTTGTTTTCTACATCTTTTAAAGACCTTTGGAAATTCGGCTGAACAATTAGAACACAACAGGCCAACTCATACTCATTTGGGTCTATTTAGACAACGTTAAGCAATGTATCTATAGCTTTAGATTATATTTGATCAAAGTTATTGAACTCTTTTCTTTTTTTGACTTGTTGACAAGTATCTTTGTAATATGTTTTTAGTTCCCTTTTTTATTGTATTATAGACAGATGAACAAATTAAATTTGGCCTCAAAGAGAGAACTTAATCCCTTCTGGATATTTTTGCCACGTTTCTTTGCAAAAGGAGATATATATATATATATATATATATACACACATATATATATGTATGTATATATGTACATATATACATACATATATATTTATATATATATATATCTTTAGTCAGTTTTGTTACGAGAAATTATGGGTTATTTTGTGGCATGCTCTTTGGGAGCTGCACAGTTATAGGGAGGACTCCCACTGCTGTACAAGTCAAGTCTTTTACAAAACAAGGACAGCAGAGGAGGGTTTGCAGAGACCTCCCTCTGAAAAACACAAAGAACAGACTCTCTCCTGGGATGAGGACTTGCTTTCTTTACCTCCGGTTCTTTCCATGTCTTATTTGGATGTCCCTGAAATGGACACAGGCTGTGCCATTGTGCCAGAAACATTGTGTTATCTTTTATGTTGTTGTTGTTGCTGTTAAACTATAATATGTGACTTCTTTTTTTATTATTATTTTTTGTTTGAATGCTTTAAAAATCTTTTAAGTCTGTGGATCTGCTGATGTACAGTGCCTTTGCTGCTATGGATCAAAATCAAAAGAACCGTGTAGATATACTTTATTGTATAAGTAGAAAATTACTTAATTTCATACTAGAAATGGATGGATGCTGCAAGTTGAAATGGACTGTCCATTGACGTTCCTAATGTGGTAGCAGAAAAAAAATGGTGTCTTAAGTGCTTAGTGTTTGATGTCATTAACAGTTTCGTAAAATTCTACAGTGTAGAAAGATTTTGATACTAAACTGTGCATTGTACATAGTTCTAATGCATTGTATTGACCACCAGTACTTCTATAATGGTAGATTGTTTGTGCATTCAGACTTTTAAGCATTAAACATAAATAACTTCTAGTATGCTTATTTTTCTAATTCTTTGTCTTGATGACATTAGTTTATTTTTTATCTTTGGCCACTCCTATACATTAAAAATGCCTAGTTTTTTTCAAGGGAGATTGTTAAAGTAATGTGGGTTTTTTTCATTGTTGCTATTTTTGTTTTGGTTTTTTTCTTGAGAGGAGCTAGAAAGGATAGGTGATGGAAGTTAACAGTGACCCATTGGTGCCAATTGAGTACTACTTTGATTTGTAAAAATACTACCTATCAAAAGGTTATCATGTCCCTCAAACCCTTGATGCTTTAGAGCTATGCTGTTCAATATGGTTACCCTAGCCATTTGTGGCTCTTTAACTTCATTAAAATTAAATAAAACTAGAAATCCAATTTACCACACAAACTAAATTTCAAGTGTCAAGGAGCCACATGTGGCTAATGGCTATTCCATATTGGAATGCACACATCATCACCACCTTTAAGTTAGCCCATATAGACCATTGCCAGCCATTTGGGTTTGGGAATCATTTCTGGCATAACACGCTGATGTCTTTACACCAGGCTTCTTGGGCTGCTACTGGTTGAGTGTATGAAGATTCAGTATAAGGAGGATTTTAAGAATTCTAAAGTCCTGGGACTTAAAAAAATCCCATATTCTAAGGTTCTACTAAGTAGGAGGGTTAGAAGCCCCACAGTAGTCTGGAGGGGTCATCTGTAAAAGATACTCTTCAGTTACTGAGTTAAGTATGGATCAGTATTCATCAATTAGACTGGAAGCCACACTTCCAGTGTGATACCATGTGTGTTGTTAACATCAAACGATGACACAGAAGTCAAGGCTGGCTGAAAATTTAAAAACCATAGAAAATCGGGGTAAGTGATTATCTTCAAAGGTGTGTCCCTAGGTAAGATGGTGAAGTTTATGTTGGGCTGGGAAGGAATAATACTCAATATCTGCTATGTACAGAGCACTGTACTGGCTTATGTTACATATGTATAATGTGTATATAATATATACATACAATATTAGCCACCTACACATTATCTCAGGTTTTTTATAGCTTGTGTACCTGTATGGTCCAAAGATTTAGAAAGCCTAAGGGAAAAGCGAGTCTGAGGAAGGTACTAATACACTGAGTATATCTATACACACTGGAAGACTGGTGGCATCTAGAAAAAGAGGGAAGTAGTTTTCCAGGTAAGGCACAGAGCAGAGCTGGCCATGTGGACTGATACAGTGGACCACACATTGTCCTAATAACATCTGAGCTGTGGGTGGCCTTGGAGAGGAGAAGCTGACAATCCCACATAGAGTGGCAATCCTAGAGTGTGGACAGCAGCATCACCTGGCCTTCACCGAGAGCTTGGATTCCCCTCCTCACATGAAACACACCGCATCCCCTTCCCCACAGCAGAGATTGTGTCAACTTTGTCCTCTAGTGCCCAGCTTAGTACCAGATTTATATAGTAGTAATGTTTGCTGAATTGGGCAGATTAGGAGGGTAGTAGTGAGCAGAGAAATGTAAGTTCATCCTAAAGTATTCCACCACTAATTCATGTGTATCCTTATTAAAAATGTTTAAAAGATGAGAGAGCTTTGGAGTAAGATAGCTTTGGCACAGAAAGTGTAACATATGGACAATGTGTTTACACCTCTGGAAGGAGGAAGTGCCTGCCTCAAGCGATTGGAATTCCTATTGGGTATCTGATGGGTCAAGTCTGTGATGCCTTTAGTTATCTTTAGAGAAATCCAAAACATTGGCTGTTGGATGGAATAAGAAAAGATGAATGCATAGATTTAACTTTTTGAAATAAGTGGGCATCTATTTCCTCTCATTGCTAACGTATTATCAGATTAAATGTTTATGTTTATATGTAAATCTCAGGCCTGGCTTGATGTGCACAGAGTCTTGATGTTCTTGATGTTGTAATTATAATGTTAATTGCTTAAACTTGGTTCTTAGGTTTACCCTAGTTTTTGCTTCAAATGTGGTCTTGCAGAATCTGAAGAACAACAAAGATAGAAATCACCCTGCACCAGGGAAAGCTTATTTTCGATGAGAGAAGAGAGCAGAACTCTAAAGACACTCCAGGGAAACCCAGAGTAAAGAAGTCATCTTGACCTTCCTAAGACTGGCGGATCAAATGGAGAGTGACAGATTCTAAGACCTTAGAGTATTGATGGATACACACCACACTTTGGGCCACTTTTCAGCAGTATGGTTTCATAGACTGAGCTGCACATGATCCAGCTTTGTCCTAAACAGTGTATGTTGGAACCTTAGCTGCAGCCTCAGAATACCTGCAGGTGGTTGGAATTACACAGCCTTGGGATATCCAGAAACTTGGTTTCAAACCATCACACACAGCCATGAAATTCTGGGTTCCTGCAGTCAAAAGCAGGGGAAATTGATGTTCTTCAGCCAAAGGTAGCATTCTAGATAGAGGTGCTGTGCGCATGCTAGCCTTGTGAACATAGCCTCAACTGTCGCCTCATCGACTTGTGGATATGCCTCAATCTGGACAGTTTTGCAGTTGCGCTGTCCTAGAAGCAAAATGTCCAAGTTAAGGTATTTTTCAATTGGTATTTTTGACAGTTTTATGGAAATCTGTTCTGAGATTTCGTGACTAGCATTGAGTAAGCAATTATGAAATTATGAAGATGTCAGTACCAAAAAAAAATTTCTTTCTTTGATATTCTTGGATGCTCATATTCTATCCAAAGCTACCTAGCTGCTGCAACTTGCAGAGATGTATTCAACAGGCTCTAGGGTCCTGCACCCAGAAGTTTCTCACTGGGGCAGCAGCTTGTTAGCTCTTTTGAGCTAACTGCATTTATTTGTCCTTTGGTTCAAACTTCATTCGGAACTAACAATGGAAATTGCTTATTTTTGATGACTCGAGCACATCAGGAAACCTCTCATGTATTAGAGCATTTTAAGAGCGATGCTATCGTAAAGTAGTACTCTTACCTTATAAGCTATTTCCATTTTAGTTCAGTTTGAATATTTGGCAGCCGGTGACAGAATCTTGTGGGTCCCATATAGGAATTCACAGGAGAGGCTCTAGTTTACCAGTGTTCAGGGAAAGAAAATTCTCAGCTAAGACTTCAGGTATTTGGCCTGCAGAGAGTTCCCCACAGGACTGCCTTTCGTCCAGAGGAAAATGATGAACACAAGTGTTTTCATGAAAGTTGTCCCATTTGATCTCACTGCAGGCCTAGCCAGGGTGGACACTGGAATCCTGAATTTACACACACGAGCACCAAGGATCAGAGGAGAAAGGCGTTTACCCAAATCCGTATCTCCTGGGGGTACAATGTAGCTCAAGGCTTCTGACTTGTGGTCCAGAATTCTGTACTATGTCCAGCGTGGCAAGTTGGAACAGAAATGGAAATGAAGGGTTCAAGACACTTCCACTTCATTGCTCTCTGTCCCTCAGTTTCACACAAATTAACTGGCTTCTGATTTCAGCATCACAGAACCTCTTGAAACTCCTGAAATCAATCACAAATTGTGACAAATTCTGTTCTTCGTTCCTGTGCGGTGTGTGCCCACTGTGGACTGAATGTGGTACATACAATGCAGATATCCACTCGCGTGTGAGCTAGATGTCCCCTGTGTGTGACCCTTGGCATCTGACTGCCTTAGGCGGGGAGCCCATTAACTTCACCCTGTGGGGTGATGAGAACATTGAGAAGGTTATTTTGAAAGAAGACTTAAACTCACATAAATGTCACATTTTATTTGACTTGGGTCTAGCAAAATAAACACATGAAGGTACTTGCGAAGTAGTTGAGTTTTGAGAATTTAGGCCGTGCAGTTCTGGGACTCTGGTTAGGTAGGATCTAATGAAACTCAGGCCCTAGGTGTTTCTGGATGGCCCTGTATTTCTCCCAGGACCTAAGAAGCAGTTGGCCATTGCCCAGTGTTTATTAGACACCTCCACTGCCTCTTCTAAGAGGAATTACCATACTTGGTACCCTGGCTCTATGATGTGGCAGAAAGTACATCAGTTGAGCTAGGGAAATTTTTATTCCCAGGAGGCTAGGAAGTTGCAGGAGAATGAGTGAGTGGTGGAAACCGAGTCAAGGGTGAAATGCAGGCATTGTGATCATGAGGGCTCCAAGAAAGAAGACTGTCAGACTGAGCTTGTGCCCTTCCTCCTCAAGGGGTCAGCAGTACAGGGGCTGGGAGAGATACTAGCAGGATGCACCACAAGGAAGCAGTGAGCCTTCCCATTACTTGAAGAACTTCAGTTGGACACCCTTGCCCTAGAAGAATTGAGTTTAAACAAATACCTATTCACTTAAACACCTGTTATGGTCAACTTTGGGTAATGTACCAAATGCAGGGAAACCTGTTACAAAGAATAACATCCCTCTCAGAAGTCAGTCAGTCCTTCCCAGATAAGTGAAAACAAGGCTTGGTTTCTGGAGTAACTGAAGAAGTCAGCTGTTAAACCTTGTTCTTAAATCTCCGCCAGAGATTCATAACCCCTTTCATGTTTCCTGTGAGTAGGCAATCAGTGTTAATGATATGTGATTTCAGGTTTTATGGCTGAGTCAGGAAATTCAAAGTTATGGTTTCCATGCTGAAGGTAATCCCACCACCACCTGTGCAGCTTTAGGCATCCAGGTTTTAGTGTAGGAAGAACAGCCCCCTGGGCACAAGAAAGTTGTAAAGGTTACTTTGAGAACGAAGGCCTTGATTTGCAGACACTTGTTCCTGAGTGATGGTCTTTAAAACAAAGCATTAAGTGCCCCTGATGAGAAAGTTACTGGTGACTCAAGCTGACTAAAAGTGAAAGGATTTAACTGTAATCCCTGAGGGGTAGACTTACACATTTTGAGTCACCTTTGCTTTTACCTCAAGAGGCTCCGGGTGAGGTGATTGGCTTGCGCTTTGCAGACATCCTGCTTTGTATGCAGCATAGACTTTGAGCAAGAGACTTAGCAACAAGACTTCCAGCTCAGCTCTTCCAACTTCAGCACACGGCATTTGCACAGTGTGTGTGTGTACGTCTTAATGTGCACTTTTCTTGCCAAAGATTTGCTTGCGCACAAATTACAGAGCACAGCATTGTGTCTATTTCACATTTCATACCATTAGGTTTCTAGAACTCATTAAATTTATAATCTGACCACAGACCTGCAGGAGAGAATAAGATAAGGCAGTCTGGTGTTGTCCAAGCTTGCAAAGTTTCATCATTTAAATTTTTAAAAATGTTCTTGTTTTCGTGGTGAGGGTTTGTCGCATCATAATTTACCTCCATCATCTGACATTCTCAGGAAGTGAAAAATTCCATGTTATTTAATTTTTTAGATAACTGGCATTTACTCCTTGAAAAACTGAAACAAACTTTTTGACTGAAAAATGCTCAAACGTATTGAACTCTCTTCTACTTTTAATCCCCTTCAAAAGGTGCCATAAACTTTCCTGATGGTAGAAAGTCAAGGTAACAATTTTTTGGTTGTGCTCTGTAACAGGTATGCTTTCATTAGTATTTTCATTATTAATAAAACAAATGGATTCATCACTTTCCACATGCCAGCTGCAGTGCTAAATGCTTTATTTACATAATCTCATTTTTGCCCTCACAACTACCCTGTGAAATAAAGGTGTGGGTTCTCAAAACTCACTTGAAATATTTGAGGCCATATGTATTTAGGAAGGCAGATTGTTTTTATTGTTTATTTTTTGGAGACAGAGTCTTGCTCTGTCTCTCAGGCTGAAGTGCAATGGCAAATTTCAGCTCACTGCAACCTCCACCTCCCAGACTCAAGGGATTCTCTTTCCTCAGCCTCCCAAGTAGCTGGGATTACAGGCACCTGCCACCAAGCCCAGCTATTTTTTTCTATTTTTAGTAAAAGAGACAGGGCTTCACTGTGTTGACCAGACTGGTCTCGAACTCCTGGCCCCAAGTGATCGCCCACCTTAGCCTCCGAAAGTCTGGGATTACAGGCCTGAGCCACCTCGCTCAGCCAATGAATGCAGATTGTGTGTGTACCAAGCATGTCCCATTTAGTGGTGCCCCATAATGAAGCACATTCATATTTCTGGGGCAGAGCATCTGAATGTTCATGTTCAGTGGAGTAAGTAATGGCCATAAACATCTACAGCTCGGTTTAGGTTGGTTTTGTCCCCAGATGCATCATGAAAAAACTTCTTGATTTCTCTGAATTTTTTATTTTGGAATTGAAAGGGTTAGTGGACTAATGTTTTTGAACTCATTTTGCAGATGAGGAATCAGATTCACAGAGGTTAAGTGACTTGATCAAGGGGCAATAATAGACGCTTGCTCTGATGCCAGGGCTGGTGTCTCAGCATCTGCCCACTGTCAGCATGTGTTCTTGTCCTCAGGGACAGGGACGACGCTATCTAGAATGTTCTTTTGGTTCCCTGTTTTGTATTGTCTCACTCCCACATACTACTTCCATATGTTCTCTGCATCTCTTCTAATCAGTCACTATAAATTACTTTTTCACTATGCCCAAGAAAATAATCCATACTTCTTTTTTTTTTTTTTTTGAGACAGAGTCTTGCTCTGTTGCCAGGCACCAGGCTGGAGTACAGTGGCGTGATCTCGGCTCACTGCAACCCCTGCCTCCTGGGTTCAAGCAATTCTCCTGCCTCAGCCTCCCGAGTAGCTGGGACTACAGGCGCACGGCACCATTCTCAGCTAATTTTTGTATTTTTTTAGTAGAGACGGGGTTTCACCATGTTGGCCAGGCTGGTCTCGACCTCTTGACCTCGTGATCCGCCCACCTCAGCCTCCCAAAGTGCTGGGATTACAGGCGTGAGCCACCGCGCCCGGCCAATCCATACTTCTTTAAAAAAAAAAGGCATGGGCTTTGTTAACAGTGTGTCCTTGGCCCCGAGAAGCTTGGTTTTTAATTTGATGCTATTTTACATGTGACTCCTCTAACCTTTATAGACAGACATTGTTAAAAGCTGTGTGTGGCCAGGCGTGGTAGCTGACGCCTGTAATCCCAACACTTTGGGAGGCCAAGTTGGGTGGATCACCTGAATTCAGTTCGAGACCAGCCTGGCCAACATGGTGAAACCCTGTTGCTATTAAAGATACGCAAAATTAGCCAGGCACGGTTGGCAAGTGCCTGTAATCCTAGCTACTCAGGAGGCTGAGGCAGGAGAATCGCTTGAACCCAGGAGGCTGAGGTTGCAGTGAGCCGAGCCGAGATTGTGCCATTGCACTCCAGCCTGAGCAATAAGAGCGAAAATCCATCTCAAGAAAACAAAAAGTTGTGTGTGTGTGTGTATACATGTGTATTTAATTATTTGTTTTTTGAAATGGAGTCTCACTCTGTTGCCCAGGCTGGAGTGCAGTGGCACCATCTTGGGTCACGCAACCTCAAACTCCGTTTCAAGTGATTCTTCTGCCTCAGCCTCCCAAGTAGCTGGGACTACCGGCAGGCACTACCATGCCCGGCTAATTTTTGTATTTTTAGTAGAGAAGGTGGTTTGCCACGTTGGCCTGGCTGGTCTCAGACTCCTGACCTCAGGTGATCTGCCCACCTCGGCCTCCCAAAGCGCTGGGATTACAGGTGTGAGCCACTGCACCCAGCCGCTGTATATTTTAATGGTAATGAAAACATCAACAAAAAACATGTAGCATCAAAAATATCTTTTAAAATATTCTGATTGGTGATGTCCCAGTCATGTTTTATTTTTTTCTCCTCCAAACTTCAAAAGGTAGTTAGCTTTTTAAAACATACACAACTTTGTGTTAATTTTTTTTTTTTTTTGAGAAAATGGCACATTTGTTCTGGCCTTGTTTTTCTCCTTTTTTAATTTTTTTTAAAAAGTTCTTTGTAATATGTCCAATATTCTTGTATGATAGATGGGTCACAAGGGAAGCTTTCCCTTGATTACTTTTGTGTGTTTTGATTCATGAGCTCATAAAGGCCCAACCATGGTGGTTAAATAATTGTTTACGGTCATGTTAAAATTACACTAAGATAACAGAAGGCCCTCTTCACAGGATAGATTGATGGGCTTCAAGGCAAAGGACACAGGTTGCTTGAAATCCTGATTGCCACAATTCTCGGTACACAAAGCCATTTTAATCTGTTGGCCAAGTTTGAGGACAGTCTGATTATGTGGCCTGAGGGCTCAGTGTCACACACCTGTATTAAAGAAGGCTCACTCTCCCCGCATTGCCAAGAACTCAGGGAATTCAGAGAGATGACTGTAGAGTTTTAATTAAGATCTCATCACAGAACTTGGCCCAGTTAAGTTACTGTCTGAATTGCTTTTCTGTGAAAAACAAGGGCTGCCAGAGCTACTGCAGGATTCATAGCTATTTAGACGAGTGCATAATTGGCTCCCTAGAGAAGAATTGGGCAGCTATGGGTGTTTTTAAGTGGGATCATCTTTTCAGGACGTTGCAAAACTATAATCCTACTCATCTGTAGTTCCTGAAAAATCTTTCCAGAGACCTCCACAGTCCAGGGAGATATGACTGATGTCAGAATGGAAAGCTGACCCCTCACTCCCTCCACCCTTGCTTTGGACATAACAAACCCATGTGATGCTAGTGGCAGGCACAGAGGTGGTAATAAATGTCAGGTCTTCCCCCGATTCATTCCTCATAAGCTAAGACAGAATTCTTAGTGAATATTTGTTCTTGGAACTATTAACTTGACTAATATGAATAAAAGTTGTCATATAAAATGTGGCAATGATCTAGCAGATTGGTTAGAAAAGTTGCACAACTTTTTACAATGCAGATTGGGGGCGGGTAAACTTTTTAAAAAGGCAAATTCTGTTTTTTACTGTAATGCTTTCTAAGAAAGAACATATTTCAACGTCTAAGTAAATACACAAACCATCAGGTGTGTATGTCCACCCGTATTAAAGTCAAGCATTAGGTCCAGGTGTCTGGCTTGGGCAGCTGAGTGGCTGGCAGTGTCATCCTCTGAGATAAAAGAGGGATTGGGTATGGCATTTACCATGAGAATAGACATGAAGAGGTCTCAGATGAAAGTGAAAATGTTAAGTCCAGAGGCATGAGAAGAATGTCTAGGCTGAGATGATAGTTGTATTTCCATAGAAATACTGCCATGGGGATAGAGGAGATGGCCACACATATGTAGTGAAGGGAGGAAAGGCTTGGACAGAATCCTGAGAATTAAGATAGGCAGATCTAAGAGAAAAGAAAACAGGGCTAAAATAAGTCGCCAGCCTATAAGATGGCTGCCAGGCCAGGTGCGGTGGCTCATGCCCATAATCCCAGCACTTTGGGAGGCCGAGGGGGGTGGGCAGATCACCTGAGGTCAGGAGTTCTAGACCGGACTGGCCAACATGGTGAAACCCCATCTCTACTAAAAATGCAAAAATTAGCTGGGCGTGGTGGCACCTGTAATCCCAGCTACTTGGGAGGCTGAGGCAGAAGAATCACTTGTACCCAGGAGGCAGAGGTTGCAGTGAACCGAGATCATGTTACTGTACCTCAGCCTGGGCGATGGAGTGGCCTCAAGTGATCTACTTGCCTGGGCCTCCCAAAGTGCTGAGATTACAGGTGTGAGCCACTGCGCCCGGCCTGTTGTTAGAATTTATAATGGAATGAGTACAAATTCAAGATAGCATTTTTCACCTATCAAACTGGCCACAACAATTATTTTTAATCCAGTGTTAGAGAAGAGGGGGTAACAGACATTCTCAATTCTTGTACATTGTAGATGAGAGTTGAAATTGGTAAAACTTTCCTGAAAGGCTTTTTTTTTTTTTTTAAGACAGAGTCACACTTTATTGCCTAGGCTGGCATGCAGTGACGTGATCTGCAACCTTCGCCTCCTAGTCAAGTGATTCTTGTGTGTGCCTAAGCCTTCCCAGTAGTTGAGATTGCAAGTGTGCACCACTACACCTGGCTAATTTTTGTATTTTTTTTCCCAGTGGAGATGGGGTTTCACTATGTTGGCCAGGCTGGTCTCTTAACTCCTGGCCCCAAGTGATCCACCCATCTTAACCTCCCAGAGTGCTGGGATTACAGAAGTGAGCCACCATGCCTGGCCTGAAAGACTTTTTAGAAATGTGTTTCAGTCATCCTAATGTGCATAAGCTTTGACTCAATGCAGTTTCTATCATTTTACTCTAAATATTTCAGGGTATGTTCAAAGATTTTTTTAAAAAATGGATTTTAATTGAATTCTTTTTTTTTTTTTGAAATCTAGTTACAAATAACAGAAACCAAACGTGCAAGGCCTTAAGCAAAAACAAATAGTTGATTGGCTAGGGGAATTGAAAGGTTTGAAGAAACGAGTTACAGAAGAGCAAGAATGCAGGTGGGCCTCAGGAACAACTGGAATCAGGGTTCCAAGGTTTCCACATTGTGCTCTTTACACTCATCTGCTGCTCTCTGAGCAGTCTTTTGTATTTACTACAGAATGCCTTTTTCTCATGATGGGAAACATCACCATTGGATCAACAGACTGTATCAACAAAGGAAAGGCTGATTCCTCTTAAAGTCTCTGATTTCAAGTTCAAGAACAATTCTATGAAGAGACTCTGAAGGCCAAGTCTGGAGGATCAGATGGCCATGCATGGAATAGACTGTGATGCTGGTGATTGGCCTACATTGTCTCAGGTGTCCTCTTCAGATGACTTGACTGTGACCCAGATGTCGAAGATACCAGAAAATGCCTAGCCATGCATCTGGGAGGAGGGGAAGGGTCTAGCAACTGAGCAGGCAACCCCCTAGATACTCACAGGAAAAGTTAGCTGTTTCACGTGGTAAGCCATACACTAGATGCAGTATGGTGTTTAAATTACGGAAACTGGGATGGGAGATGAGAAGCAGACAGCCATCCGTGACTTCAGAATGATGGCAGAAGACAGGAACTTGGTAGCTGTGTCACTGAATCTACTGATAAATCACTTTCTTGAGGAAGATTTAGCCAAATTCCGTTGGCATACGGTAGGCATGTAATAAATATCACCCAATTCACATGTGGGTGTGAATGGAAGTGGAGAATCTGATATTTATTACATGCCTACAGTATGTCTGACTCTGGGGGAGGTACCTGTCTAACTAGTGACCTAAATATATATATTTCATATATTTCTGTCTTCTCTCTCATTTACTTCTGACTTCAACTCTATAAGACTTTGGAGGTCCATTATACATGCAAGGACACAGAAGCCTGAGAAAAGTTAAATAACTTTTCCAAAGTCACACAGCTGGTAAGTGGCCAAGCCTTTGAGATTCTGACTTTGATGTGCCGGCTCCTTGTATCCTCTGACCTTTCTCAAAATTTTCACTCCAAGATGTCTTAAAGATATGTCATACCTTTCAATTAACCAGTATTTCATATACCATTCATTTCGCATTTTACAAAGCTTGAGTTTATGTCATTTGATTTTCTCTAATATAAATTTCACACCATTATTTCTGCATATTTGTAAAACCTGTCAAAGTAATCTGTAACTAAATCTTTCCAAACAATGTAAATCCCTTACCCAGTAGAGTCTCCAGTGCCCGTAGCAAGCTGGCTTTTCGTAGAGGAAGGACAAATACTCCTCCACAAAATGCTGGTCTATCCATTTATTTGATTTGATTTTATTATTATTTTTTTGGAGATGAAGTCTCCCTCTGCTGCCCGGGCTGGAGCGCAGTGGTGCAATCTCAGTTCATTGCCACCTCTGCCTCCCAGATTCAAGCAATTCTTCTGTCTCAGCCTCCTGAGTAGCTGTGATTATAGACATCTGCCACCATGCCTGGCTAATTTTTGTATTTTTAGTAAAGACAGGGTTTCACTATGTTGGACAGGCTCGTCTTGAACTCCTGACCTTGGGTGATCCACCTGCCTTGGCCTCCCAAAGTGCTGGCATTACAGGCATGAGCCATCACACCTGGCCTATCCATTCATTTTAGAGTCATGATAGTTCAGCAGACAGTTGCTATCTGATTAATCATTCTTTCATTGAACAAGCGTTGATTGAGGACACAGCATGTGCCAGGACTATGTTTGGGGCTGATGGGCATGTCAAAGTATCCAGGAATCACTTATTCCTGTGCCAAGTAGTATCACACCAAATATCCTCCTACCCAAATCCCCACCTGCCAATTAATTGCTGAAACACTGAGAGCTCTGCTTTTTAGTAAACCTTTACAGCAAATTTCTTCTGGTCTGAAGTCATCTGTTGATGAGCATATCATGGAAGATAGAATCAAGAGCTTTGTAAAATTCAAGCTCTGTTACATCTATTTAATCCCTCTGATCTACTAGGCCTGTCACTCTGTTTTAGAAGGAAATTAGATGGTTCTGACAAGACTGTTCTTCACAAAGCAATGTTGATTATTACCTAGTATTCTGTGATCTTATGGGTGTTTGCAAATTGATTTTTTGATGATTTGTTCTAGTGTTTTCCAGGTATGAAAACTAAACTGACTGCTCTATGATTTTCAGGGCTGTCCCTTTCTCTGTTTCAAATATAGATCTCTCTACTTTTTACTGGTTTTTTTGTGTCCTTGCTGATCCCTGTCGAATTTTTTAAATTGCTTTTGAAAAACACTGTTAGCCTTGCTTCAAAGTTCGGTAAGAAAAGACACTTAGAGGAAATGATGACTTGAACATCTACAGTTCATTTTAGAAAAGAAAACGTGATAATAAAGCATTGTAATAGAGCTTCTTGCAAATTGGTAAACTCCCAGAGGATTTGCTAGGCCACCATCCACAGAGCTAAGGCTGTACTTAAATGCTAGCTAGAAGGTGGAAGATTGCCATTCTGTTTAGGGGCATAACAGTAAGTACATGTTTAGCAAAATGCTTGAAAGTGTTTAGGGCAAATTGATTCAAATATGTCTTCCCTTTAGCAAGCCTGCTTTGTAAAAGATATACACAGATTATAGGATAATATATACTTTTGGGATGTAAACAGATTTGTTTAGTCCTCTGAAGAGGATAATCATCGATGGAGATGAGCTTACCTGCTTTTTCCTGCCGTTAGAGTAAGTTCAGTATTGTATTCTACTAGAAGCACAGGTGAAAAATCTCCTTCTGACCAATTGAATTTTGAAAATGTAGTCTACAACCAATTTAGACTGTTACTGTGTGGAAATTATGTCAAGATGGCAACCTTTGAAGTTGTACTAGGCTCACTGTATACAAACCGGAGAACAGCTGTGAAATTCCCTCCTCCAAAACATCTGGGAGTAAAAACTAGGTGAATACACCCAGATGTGCTCCAGAGAAATGGTGGGATTTTCTTCATTCTCTAGTTTCTTTCTTGGCAGCATCGTAGGCTCATTGGTACACTTAGCTTTGGAGTCTTAAAAGCAATAGTTCAGTAAAGACAGCTTTGTGGCTCCAAGGCAGACAGAACCATTTTTCAATTGCAGAAGCACTTAATTCTTTCTCACTTTAAGTGTGAAAGCCATTTGGGTGATAGCCCAGGCAGGGTATTGCAGACCAAGAGTGAAAAACTCTTGGCCTCTGAAAAGAAACAGTAGGGGGAAAAATTCAGTTACCATTTACTAAGAAACCAAGAAAAAAAAGTATTGCATTTCAAAAAAAAAATTGCTTTTGGCAACTGTGCTTAAGACTCTCCAATTTGGAAGTTAAACATGGGAAAATGTTATAAACGGGTTGCAGCGTATTTGTCTATCACTCTCTTTTTGAAGTGGCAATCTGGGTGACTGGAAAGTATGAACACATCTCTATTCTGGTGCAGCTTGCTGAGAACTGCAAGTTACAGAACGAAGCCTGCCTGTTGGGCTGCTGCTTATAAATAGAAGGAATCTGGTTCATGCCATAGAGGGGGAGCTTCCATTGGAGTTTTTGCATGTGTGTGAAGGAAGCTAGTGTGTATTTGACAGGACAGCTCAGCTCTCATGAGCCAGCAAGTAGCGACAGAAGAAAGGGGCCCAGCAAATAGCCATTCTCTGAATGTGCTCCTTGAGGATCTGGGATATTTCCTGTAGCAGGAATCCTCGTGCCTGGGTCAGGACTTGGTGACTGGCAAGTGGCTCAGGGTTCTATCAGGGAGGTCTAGGGAATTCTGTAATGCCCATAGCTATTCAGCGATGACTCATCCTCCCCAGTGACAACCATTCTCTTCCTCTTCCTCCCTATTTGATGCCGGTAGTCATTGTATAAGATAATAGGCCTATGGAAATTTTGAAAGGCTCATGGGATATTTATATTGAGATAGAAAAATAATATTTGAAAAGAGATAACAGCACAATCACTATGGAAAACAATGTAAAGTTTCCTTAAAAATTTTAAAATACCATGTGGTAGTGTATTCCTGTAGTCTCAATAACTCAGGAGGCTGAAGTGTCAAGGTTACGTGAGCTTAGGAAGTTTGAGTCCAGCCTGGACAACACAGCCGAATCTTGTCTCTAAAAGAAATCCTCAAAAAACAAAAAATGCAACTACCATAGGATTCAGCAATCCCACTGCTAGGTATATATCCAAAGGAAATGAAATCAGTATGTCAAAGACATATCAGCACTCCTATATTCATTGCAACGTAAGTCATGATAGTCAGGAAATGGTACCAATCTATGCACCTATGAACGATGAATGAATAAAGAAAATGTGGTATATATAATACATTATATATATATATAATACATTATATATATTATATATATATATATATATAAAAAAAATACTATTCAGCTCTAAAAAGAAGGAAATCCATTTGCAACAACATGGATTAACCTGGAGGATATTATACTAAATGAAATGAGCCAGACACGGAAAGGCAAATACTACATGATCTCACAGGGAATCTAAAACATTTGAACTCATAGAAGCAGAGAGTAGAATGGT
This sequence comes from Cacajao melanocephalus, assembly GCA_963573385.1. NCBI lineage: Eukaryota > Metazoa > Chordata > Mammalia > Primates > Pitheciidae > Cacajao > Cacajao melanocephalus. The sequence continues at coordinate 103,403 of CAUYLG010011802.1, read as the reverse complement.
GGTTACCAGGCACTGGGGGTGATGCTAGGATTGAGAGATAATGGCCAAAGGATACAACATTTCAATTAGAAAGGAGAAGTTCAAGAGATCGATTATACAACATTCTGACTATAATTAATAACAGTATTATATACTTGAAAATTGCTAAGAGAACAGATTTTAAGTGTTCTCACCACAAAAAAGATGTGTATGAAGCAATACATACATTATAAGCTCAATGTAGCCATTCTGCAATGCATGTTATACACCATAAATAGAAAAAAATTTTGTCAATTTGAAAAATAAATTTTATGAAAAGGAAAAAAGAAAAGGGATGATTATTTGCTGAGTAGGTTACCCATTTACAACATTTTATCAAAGCCCCACAGTAACACAATTATTAGGTGGGCCTAGCCCTGCTTAAATGCATGGAAATGGAGGCTCTGGGAAGCAAAGTGATGGGCCCAGAGTCCATAGCCAGTAAGTGGTGTGATCAGTTTACTCAACTGGAACGTCATCACCCATAATCAGCTGCTCCACCTTTTCCTCCCAGGGGGAAAAGCCCACCTGTGAATTGCACCAAGATCCTGATTATCCAAGGGGGAAAATGAGTCCTTGACCCGTGGCCTGGGTATCACTTATGTCTTTGCGCTTCTGCTGAGTAGTGGTGGGAGCAACAGCGGCCAGCTACCCTCGGGCAGTTCTGTTGAGAGACCACATGTGATAGTTCAGGACCAGGCTGCTTTACAGCGGGGATTATCAGCCATTTGTCAGCACTCTGTAAGCCCTTCAATTTTCTGGGAGAGCAAAAAGTCCTTCTTCATTCCTCTGAGGATTGTTGTCATCCAGCTGTCATTTGGCCACTTAGAGTGCAAGAGTTCGTGCTGTTCATCTGACCATATTTCTCACAGTGACATCTGTGTTTCTCCCTCTCTTCTTTCCTAGTCTCTGGTTCAATTTAGAGGTATAGATAACTGTTTTCCTTATGCTTAATGTCTAAATAAACAAAAAATATCTTGATGGCTTGATGTGTTCAGGGTCACAATCTTAGGGATGTTTTAAAAGTCAATGCAATGAGTGATACTCAATGATTTCTAGACTTCTATCAGTTTTGGAAACAAAGTCTTCACCAACTGCACACACACACACACACACACACACATGCACACACTCTCACACACACACAATGTTTTCTGCAGTATCAAAGTTCTTGCCATGTCGTTCAGTGGAGAACTTATAAGAGCTTCATTGGCTCTGCTTGGGTGGACACAACTGTGCACTGGATTCCAAAAGATAAACCAAAGACAGGGTCATGTTTTTCATGAAACTTGCAACAGATTGTGGCAACAAATGGATGAACAAACAAACAAATGAATAAATAAGTGCAATAAATAAGTTTTCTTTAAAAAAACTATCCATTCAAATAGTCTTTAGTCTAAGTATATATTTTCATGATTCTCTGTATGTGCATTAGAAATGTCATTTTCAAGAATTGATGGAGATTTCAGATGGCTGATGTTTGTTTTCAATGACATATTTTGCCATCTCCCTTCTGCAAATGGTCAATTCCACTTGGATTCTCAAAATTATCAAAAAATGTCTACTGTTCCTTGAAATTCTGAATGTGGTAACCAGTAATGTGAGACATGATGTTTATTGTCCCTATCATCCTACACCTGCACCCCCAAACTCATCCATGGAGAGAGTCTAAGAAGAGTAAAGGAAAAGCAATTGGGAACCAAAAAAAATGATCTCATTTGCAATAGAAAAAAACAGAAGAGGATATATATATATATATATATATATATATATATATATATTTAACCAATATATTGTATTAAAAGAATTTTAGTAAATATATATAGATCATATTTCCATATTTAAGTACATTTGTAGACACTCTTTGAATGCAGGTGAGCTGAATCTGTTTCACGGGTGCACCAGTGCTGAGGATTTTTGTTTTTTTAAAAAATAAGATCATTAAAGTTAGAGGTTTTAATTTTTTGCAGGTGTGGGAGGTAACTGCAGGTTCTTTCTTATCCACTTTCCTTTTTTCTCTCTCCTCCTTCCCTCTCTTCATTCTCTCTTCTCCTTCTGAGTACTCAGCTAGACCAGGCAAGAAGGGCCCAGCCCTAACCCTATACTTTAGAGAGCCCTACATGTCACATAGAGACACAGATTAATTAAAAAACATATGGGAACCTCTGCCACTTGGGATCCAGTTTTCAGTGCTGAGACAATGTGACCCTAAATACCCACCCTCATGACTAACATCATTCAGGCCCCAGGCAAATACTTCTCCATCCTTGTCCTCTATCCAAATGCCTTAAAGACTTATGAGCTGTCCTGCTGCTACTCACATCAGTGATGAACACTACTTTAGAGTCTGTGAAAAGATTTTGAGTGGCAGAAGCGCTTAGGTAAGAGAAAAGACAAATTAATTAACTTGTCAAATCATTTTTCTCCGATAGCATGAAGGCAATAGAGCCCCATGTGATCAAGTATCGTTTCCCAGTTGTGCTGAGCATCTACTTTCTTACTTCTCTTTGTGTTTCCACAGGTATTTACAAATTAGCACAGCATTCAGAACACTAGCACATGGAGTCTGAGGAGCGTATTCTGAAATGAAATCATCCAAATTACTCTTACATCGTTATAACTACACATCTAGACATTTTGTGAGTAGTTGTTTTTCGTATATGGCTCTAGATGTTGCTTTAAGAGATGGTGAAAATTGTGATATGACTATATATTAAAAAGAAAAGATTTGGTAATATTGTATGTGGTAAAAATAATCTATGACCGACAATCCAAATACAATGTTTGGACATGATATGTAAAGAAATTTTATTGACAACTCCAGTTGCTACTGTGTTGGCAGAGTAAATTTTCCCCAAACAGAAATTAGTAATAAAAAAAAACGACCTTAGGACAATAATATTTTAAGAAAAGCATCCATTTTGGCATTACTGTCAATAGAATATAAAATAAGTGAAAGTGCTGATTACAACATAGTGTTTTGCTGAAACAAAGGCAAAAAAAAAAAAAAACTTTGTGGATTGTATTTGTGAATTAATGACACCTATTTTATTACTTATCAAACACTACTGGCCTATCAAGAAAACGCCCAGACACACACAATGTAATTAAATCTAGTCATATTTGAGTTTGTTGACTTTCAGTCATGCAAAAACCATAGATTTAAAAATCTTTCTTCATTTTACCATTATGAACACATGTTTGGCCAAGAAAAGGATAGAATGACCATTATTTGGCAGTTTGTTAGCTCATAATTATTTAGCTCTGCCGTACATGGCATCCATTTATACTCTTACCATATTCCACCTTCTTTCTTCCCTAATTTTCTCTTCTTTTCTTATCTCTTTTCTTAGATGTGGCTCTATTTCTCCCTTGCGTACCCCTCTTCTCTCCTCTTTGTCCTTAAAAATCTTACTCCATAATCTCAAGTGCTTAATTAATGTAATATTTCTTTATTTTTAAAAATCAAATTAAATTAATCTCAGAGTTTCCATCTCTCTCAAGTGGGAAAAATATGTCAATTTTAGTCATTACGGAGGAGGGCATGAGGATGGGATTCTCTTCCTCTTTCTCTTTCTCTAGTGCCATATAAGAAATCAGAAAGCTTACACTAAATTCAGGGGAAGGCTCTTTCACTCAGGACATCAGACTGAGCACTGAAATCTGGGTCCCAAGCTAGGTAACTCACTGAAGGTGAGCAGTTCTGCAGCTTTTTTGTGAAGCTGGAACCTGACCTGTCATTGTTGGTATTGGGAGCCTGGTGGTGGGAGTCCAAATGCTCCCAGACCCCACATTCAGAGCATCCTGAGTTCCTGTCACCCTCCACGGTGCAGGGGGAGGTGGGTGTGGGTCACACTATTTGAAGAATCTGACAACCCCAACCCCTTCCCAGTCTGGCAAAAATATCTCTGCTTCCTTTAGCTACCTTAAAATCCCTCCTTCTTCCCTATCTCTAGGATAATTCCTTCAGGAGTCCTATGATTCTGGAAAAACAAGCCAGAGAGTCAAATTGTCTAAATGTAATTTCTGCTTTTATGGATCACAAACAAGAAAGTGAACATAAAGGTCTGGCTATGTTCTTGGAAGAGGAGAAAGAAAACTCCAAGAAGGGCAAAACAAATAGATGTTTTAGAAAATTATCTCATATATTTGGACTTTGGGCATGTGAGCGAAACCCTCCTAAACAGTGTCTGCTTAATTCTGGAGATCTGAAGGGGTTGGAACATGAAATCAGGGGCCCAGATAATTATGATTGATTTTAGATTTTAAGTGAAATTTCAGGTTTTGGTCCAGCCTATCCATTCAGCTCAGTAAAAAAGCAACTGAGATAGCGACTCAAGATTCTTCTTCTGGCCAAGAATGAAGTCAGTGCATTGGGTTGGTGCATCCCTAAGGTGTATCTCTTGGGGATTAGTGTTTCCTACAAACTCCAGCCTCTGGCCCCTGGAAGACCTGCTTGCTGCTCCAGGCACATTTAACGTATTGACAAAATTAAACATGTTCACAGGTGATTTTCTTCCTTCCTTCGTATATTCACTTATTCATTCAACAAATTATTTGTTGAGTGCCAGGCACCGTACTAGGTGCATAAAGTAGACGTGGGGTTTTCCTTTAGAACTTACAGTCTAGTGGGTAAAGATATCCAATAAACAAGAAAACAATATCAATTACAAACTGTGCTAAGGGAAGGAACACAGAGAATGAGAAGGAACTGAAAGAACTTAGAACACAACTGTGCACAGAAAGACTAAAGGAATTAGGAAGATTGTTGTCTTTTTCATAGAAGTATCAGAAGAAGTTCTTACCTATGTGTAAACTTCAAAGGATGTTGTATGAAAAAAAGTGCTTTTTATTCTTCCTTAACACTAAGGAGTTGAGCTAGCATTAAAACCTGCAAGTTTTAGGGAGATCCATGCTGGATTGACCAGATGAAGAACTTTGCGCTGTGAGAGAATGGAATGAGTTGCTCAGGGAGGGTCAGGTCGTCATCAGTTCCCTTGATTAAAAACAGACATAATTACTGCTCAGTAGTAAAAAAAAAAAAAAAAAAAGTAAATATGCAACACGAATGAGTCTCAAAAGCATAGCGCTGAGTGAAAGACGCCTTATGCAAAAGGCTGCATATTGTATGATTCCGTTTACTTGAAACTCTAGATTAGGCTTAATTAATCAATGGCAGATAACTGGGACAATCATTGCCTGGGGAGGGGCAGTGCAGTGGGGCTGGAATTAACAAGGAAGGTGTGTGAGGAAACTTTCTAGATAATGGGCATGTTCTATACCTTGATAGAGATTTGGCTCACACAGATATGCCCATTGGCAGTACTTATCCAGTTGTTCATTTAATATGTTTGCATTTCACTAGACACATATTTTATCTAAAAGTAAATAAGGATAAAAGGAGGGAGGGAGGAAGGATGGAAGGAAGGAAGGACTGCAGCAAAGGGAGAGAAGGAAGGACGAAAAAAGAAAAGAAAGGATAAAAAAAAGTAAGGAAGGAAAGAAGAAATGAAGAGAAAGAACCAAAACCAAACAATGAGTTAATGATATGCATCCTGGAGTTTTAGGGGTGAAGTGTACTGATGTCTGCAACTTACTCTGAAATACATGAAAAAGTAAGATGAACTGATGAATGGATTTTTAGCTATGTAAATAATAAGGTAAATATACTCAAATATTAACAATTGTAGAATCTAGGAAATGAGTGTATGGGGATTCATTGTATAATTCTTTAGCTTTAGTGGTGTTTCTGTTTCATTCTTAAAATATTAAGTAAAAAGTAGTCACTACTTATTGAGGACTTACTAAAATCTGTTAGTTGTTGTGCTATGCAGTGTTGATATATTACCTCTCATACTAAAGAGAATAATTCATGGTGGATATATATTTTTTGTGGATTAGTAAATTGTAAATTAGGAAATTGGAACTAAGACAATTCAACTAACATGTTCAACACTATATGACTAAATGGCAGACCTCTCTGTTTGCAAAGTTTGCACCTGTGCTGCCTAATGTGGTACCCACAGCCACATGTTGTGCTTGAGCACTTAAATCTGGCTAGTCTGACTGAGGAACTGAATTTATGATTTAATTTTAATTAGAAAACCAATATTCAATTCAGTAATCGGAAAAATGAATTTAATTACTGCAAAATTTCTAGTATGTTTGCAACAACTTGGGTAAGTGAATCTACATTTTCAATGCTAAACTTTATGAAATCTAAGTACTGATCAAATTTTTTTTTGATACAGGGCCTTGCTCTGTTGCCCAGGCTGGAGTGCAATGGCATGATCTTGGCTCACTGCAGCCTCAACCTCTTGGGTTCAAGCAATTTTCCTGCCCCAGTCTCTTATGTAGCTGAGACCACAGGTATATGCCATCAAGCCTGGCTAATTTTCAAACTTTTTTTGTAAGACAAGTTCTCACTTTGTTGCCCAGGCTGATCTCAAACTTCTGAGCTCTAACCATCATCCAGTCTTGGCCTCCCAAAATGCTGGGATTACAGGGTGAACTGCTGCACCTGGCCTCATCAAGTATTACTTTAAAAAATTTTTTTTGACAAAGGGTCTCACTCTGTTGCCCGAGCTGGAGTGCAGAGGTGTGATTATAGCTCACTGCAGCCTTGACTGCCCAGGCTCAAGCAATTCTCCTGCCTCAGCCTCCCAAGTAGCTGGGACCCCAGGTACATGCGACCACACCCAGCTATTTTTTTTTAAATAGAGATGAAGTCTCCCTACATTGTTCAAGATGGTCTTGAACTCTTGAGTTCAAGAGATCCTCCTCCCTTAGCCAAATGCTCAGTTACAGGCATGAGTTCACTGCATCCGGCCTCTCATCAAGTATTTCTAATGAAAACTTAGTATTTAAATCATAATGTGTCTTACATGTAAAGTAAACACATTTTGAAGACTTACTGTGAAAAAAGAATGTAAAATATATAATTAATAATGTTCACATTGATGATATGTTGAAATAATATATTTTGGGTATATTGGGTTAAAATTTAAAATATTGAAACTAGTTTCATCTCTTTTTACTTTAAAAAATCATGCCTATAATCCTAGCACTTTGGGAGGCTGAGGCAGGTGGATCATGCGGTCAGAAGATCAAGACCACACTGGTCAAAATGATGAAACTGTCGCTACTAAAAATACAAAAAAAATTAGCCAGGCACGGTGGCATGTACCTGTAATCCCAGCTACTTGGGTGGCTGAGGCAGGAGAATTGCTTGAACCTGAGAGGCAGAGGTTGCAGTGAGCCAAGATCACATCACTGCACTCCAGCATGGGTGACAAAGTGAGACCCTAACTATCTCAAAAAAAAAAAAAATTAACATATATGTGACTGTATTAGTCTGTTCTCACACTGCTAATAGACATACCAGAGACTGGGTAATTTATAAAAGAAAGAGGTTTAATTGGCTCACAGTTCCACATGGTTGGGGAAGCCTCACAATCATGGTGGAAGGCAAATGAGGACCAAAGCCATGTCTTACATGGCGGCAGGCAAGAGAGTGTGTTCAGAGGAACTCCCATGTATAAAACCATCAGATCTTGTGAAACTTATTCACTACCATGAGAACAGTATTGGGGAAACCACTCCCATGATTCAGTTATCTCCACCTGGCCCCACCCTCAACACTTGGGGATTATTACAATTCAAGGTGTGATTTGGGTGGGCACAGAGCCAAACCGTATCATTCTGCCCTTGGCCCCTCTCAAATCTCATGTCCTCAAATTTCAAAACAAATCATGCCTTCCCAACAGTCCCCCAAAGTCTTAAATCATTTTAGCATTAATTCAGAAGTCCACAGTCCAAAGTCTGGTCTGAGACAAGGCAGGTCCCTTCTGCCTAGGAGACTGTAAAATCAAAAGCAAGTTCAAGGTAGTTACTTCCCATATACAATGGGGGTACAGGAATTGGGTAAACATACCTGCTCAAAATGGAAGAAATTGGCCCAAACAAAGGGGCTACAGGCCCCATGAAAGTCTGATATCCAATAGGGTAGTGATTAAAGCTTAAAGTTCCAAATGATCTCTTGTGACACCATGTCTCACATCCAGAGTGTGTTGATGCAAGATGTAAGCTCCCATGGCCTTGTGCAGCTCTGTCCCTATGGCTTTGCAGCATACAGCCACACTCCTGGCTGCTTTCACAGGCTGGCATTGAGTGTCTGTGGCTTTTCCAGGTGCATGGTGCAGGCGGTCAGTGGGTCTACCATTCTTGGGTCTGGAGGACAGTAGCCCTCTTCTCACAGGTCAACTAGGCAGTGCCCTAGTAGGGACTCTGTGTGGGGGCTCCAACCTCACATTTCTCTTCCGCACTGCCTTTGTAGAAGTTCTCCATGAGGGCCCTGCTTTTGAAGCAAGCTTCTGCCTAGACGTCCAGGCATTTTTATACATCCTCTGAAATCTAGGCAGAAGCTCCCCAAACTTCAGTTCTTCACTTCTGTGCACTCATAGGCCCAACACCACATGTAAGCTGCCAAGGCTTGGGGCTTGCACCCTGTGAAGCAATGGTCTGAGCTGTATGTTGGCACCTTTTAGCCAAGGCTGGACTTGAAGCAGGTGGGACACAGGACACCATGTCCCGAGGCTACATAGGGCAAGGTGGCCCTGGGTGTGGCCCACTAAACTATTTTTCCTTTCTAGGCTTCCAGGCCTGTGATGGTAAGAGCTGCTCTGAAGGTCTTTGTCATGCCTTGGAGACATTTTCTCCATTGTCTTCGTGATTAACATTTGGTTCCCCGTTGCTTATGCAAATTTCTGCAGCTGCCTTGAATTTATCCCCAGAAAATGGGTTTTTCCTTTTCCATGGCATTGTCAGGCTGCAAATTTTCCAAACTTTTATGCTCTGCTTTCTCTTGAACATTTTGCCACTTAGAAATTTCTTCTGCCAATTTCTTGAGGTCAGGAGCTCAAGACCAGCCTGGCCAAGATAGATGAAACTCCATTTCTACCAAAAAACACAATAATTAGCCGGGTGTGGTGGCGCATGCCTGTAGTCCCAGCTATTCAGGCGGCTGAGGCAGGAGAATTGCTTGAAACTAAGAGGCAGAGGTTGCAGTGAGCTGAGATCATGCCACTGCACTCCAACCTGGGCAACAGAGTGAGACTTCCTCTCAATTTTTAAAAAAATTTGTGCATGGCAGCTTTTACTTGTAATCCCAGCACTTTGGGAGGCCGAGCTGGACAGATTTGTTGAGGTCAGGAGTTTGAGACTAGCCTGGCCAATATAGCAAAACCCCATATCTACTAAAAATACACAAATTAGCTGGGTGTGGTGGTGCATGCCTGTAATCCTACCTATTTGGGAGGCTGAGGCATGAGAATCACTTGAGCTGGGGAGGAGAAGGTTGCAGTGAGCCAAGATTGCAGCACTGCAATCCAGCCTGGGTGACAGAATGAAACTCTGTCTCAAAAAAAAAAAATTCTTCTGCCAAATACTCTAAATCATCTCTCTCAAGTTCAAAGTTCCACAGATCTCTAGGGAAGGAGCAAAATGCCGCCAGTCTCTTTGTATAGCAAGAGGGACTTTTATTCCAGTTCCCAAGAAGTTCCTTATCTTTACCTGAGACCACAACAGCCTGGACCTTATTGTCTGCATCACTATTAGCAATTTGGTCAAAGCCATTCAACAAGTGTCTAGGAAGTTCCAAACTTTCCCACATTTGTCTGTCTTCTTCTGAACCCCCCAAACTGTTCCAACCTCTGCTTATTACCTGGTTCCAAAGTCGCTTCCACATTTTCCGGTCTCTTTATAGTAGCACCCTACTCCTGGTACCAATTTACTGTATTAGTCTGTTCTAACATTGCTAATAAAGACATACCTGAGACTGGGTAATTTATAAAGTAGAGGTTTAATTGACTCAGTTTCACACGGCTAGGAGACCTCCAATCATGGCAGAAGGTGAATGAGGAGCAAAGTCGTGTCTTACATGGAGGCAGGCAAGAGAGTGTGTTCAGGGGAATTCCAATTTATAAAACCATCAGATCTTATGAGACTTATTCACTACCATGAGAACAGTATTTGGAAATCCACTTCACCTGGCCCCACCCTCAACACATGAGGATTATTACAATTCAAGGTGAGATTTGGGTGGGGACACAGCCAAACCGTATCAGTTACTTACATTGTATTTCTATAATTTGACAGAGGTGGTCTACACTCTTTCCACTGTACCCAGCATGGATTGTGTTCATACATAGGATAGGCATGCCAATTACCAGGTATGGGTGTGCAGTGAGGTCAGGGTGCACTAAGTCATAAAACTCTTCGTAACTTAGATCCTCAGAAATTTTGTATCATGCTTATTATGTACCAGGAATGATTTTCAAGACTTGACATTTAATTCATCTAACCTTACCACAATCCTATAAAGTAGGTACTATTATCTACAGTTTATAGATGAGGAAACTGAGGTATTGAGGCATGTGCACAGATATTTAGTAGCTGCTAAATCAAATTAAAGGAACTACTACAATTGGGATATACACAGAATTTAAAAGTTAGTCTTTCAGAACTTTCTTTAAATGGCTTTGATTTAGAGATTTGGTTTCAATTATTTGGACTTCTGAGAATGTTTTCATCCTTTTAGGACCCTGGCCTCGTTTTTGTGTACAAGCTGCTTTCTGAATTATACATCCTTCCCAGAATTCTAAAGTGTTTATTCAAACAATGTAGATGAAACTAGATAATTTGCCAACAGGAGTACATTGTATTTGAGCAAATGGATTATTAGAGGGGTCCCATTTGAGAACTGATCATTTTCTTTCCGTAGAAAGGGTAGTTTAATCTCTTTAAAAGCCTGCCACACCCTGTGGTAATTGACTTAGCAGTGGAATTGCTCTCGAAGAAAGCTCCTGCTTTTCTATGCCAGAGATACTGATGGAAGACTTGAAGTCCCAGGAACAGCTGAGTTGCACTTCCTAGATGTCTGTTCACATAGGAGAGAAGGTGACCATTGCATCCTCAGGCAGTTAATTTTCTTTCTTTCTTTCTTTTTTTTTTTTGAGATGGAGTTTTGCTCTTTTTGTGCAGGCTGGAATGCAATGGCGCAATCTCAGCTCACACAACATCCACCTCCTGGGTTCAAGCAATTCTCCTGCCTCAGCCTCCCAAGTAGCTGGGATTACAGGCATGCACCACCACTCCCGGCTAATTTTGTATTTTTAGTAGGCATGGGGTTTCTCCATGTTGATCAGGCTGGTCTTGAACTTCCGACCTCAGGTGATCTGCCTGCCTCAGCCTCCCAAAGTGCTGGGATTGCAGGCATTAGCCACGTGGTTGGTTGAGGCAGTTAATTTTCTAAGTGCTAAGCTTTGTTCCTTTTGAAGGGAACCTCAATTGGCTAGTGTTCTAGAAACCATAGCAAAGAAACTCAGAGAAGACATCATAAGTTACTGAACATCTTGGATAGGCAGGCACAATTGATTTTCCTTGTGAAATCTCAAGCCCTGCCCATCTTTTATGAGTATGTCTTAAAAGTTCAGGTCAGTGCTGATGCCAGTTGTAATCTATGTCTATTTCCTGAAGTCAATGCCTGCTATGGTCATTAGACCCAGTATGCTCTATGCTGCTAACACATTGACAAATCTTTCAAATATTAATAATAAAACAGGGAGCTTTATAAATGCAGGAAAATGCCACCATAGCATCAATTCTGTGAGAGTAGAAAGTGATAACATGGAAAAATCTTACTGAGCAAAACACTCTGAGGATAACAAATGTTAATTCTGTGCATTCTCCTGAAAGCACAGAAGGTGGCAAATATAAATATCTAAAAGGTGTTATGTTCTGAAACCACAAAATTAAAATGTCCAGGTTTGTTAATCATCAGTGGCAAATGGTGTAGAGCGCCTTGCATTTTGTTTACTCTAGACCAGTGTTGCTCAGAGCATGGTCCCGACTAGAAGCATCACCTGGGATCTTGTTAGAAATGCAAGTTCACAACCTGCCATGATGGCTCATGCTGGTAATCCTAGCACTCTGGGAGGCCAAGGCGAGTGGATCACCTGAGGGTCAGGAGTTTGAGACCAGCCTGACCAACACGGTGAAGCCCCTTCTTTACAAAAAATACAAAATTAGCCAGGCATAGTGGTGCATGCCTGTAATCCCAGCCATTTGGGAGGCTGAGGCAGGAGACTTACTTGAACCTGGGAGGCAGAGGTTGCAGTGAGCTGAGATTGCACCATTGCACTATAGCCTGGGCAACAAGAACAAAACTCTGTCTCAAAAAAAAAGAAATTCAAATTCATAAGCCTCCCTCCAAATCTACTGAATCAGAATTACTGGGGTTGGTGAGTTGACACACAAAAAATCTGCTTTTTGAAGAGATATATAAGTTCTTATGTTAAGCATATTTCATAATAGCCAAGATACAAAATCAAGCTAAGTGTGCATCAACAGATAAATGGGTAAAGAAAATGTGTATGTGTTTTATATATACAATGGAACACTATTAAGCTCTAAAAAAGAAAGAAATTCTTTTCTGTCATTTGCAACAACACGGATTAGCCTAGAAGACATTATGTTAAGTGAAATAAACCAGGTGCAGAAAGACAAATACTGCATGATCTTACTTATATGCAGAATTCAAAAAAAGTCAAGTTGGTAAAAGTAGAGAGTAGAATGATAGTTACCAGACTTGTGGGCTAGGGAGGGAGGGGTAGAGAGGGAAAGAAGTGATTCAGTAGACAGGAGGAGTAAGTTTTAGAGATCTAAACTTAGAGTCATGACTTTAGAGTCATCACAGCATGATGACTTTAGTTATAATAATGCATATTTCAAAATTTTGAAAAGAGTAGATTTTAAATGTTCAAATCACAACAAGTAAGTGTGTGAAGTGATGGATATGCTAACTAGCTTGATTTAATCATTCCACAATGTAAACATTTATCAAAACATCACAGCGTACCCCATAAAACCCCATAAATATATACAGTTATTATTTGTCAAGTAAAGAATCTGCACTTTGACAAGATTCCCTAGATGAGTCAGACCAATGCTTCTCAAACTTTGTGGAGAAGGAACTAAATTTCTTGTTTTTGTTTTAAGTTTGTCACTGAGCCATTCTTTTAGAAAACTTCTTATTCAGCAAGACAAATCCAGTGATCACTCACTGGCCTGCTACAATTTTTTTAAAAACATACTCTAAAACTTGTGTACCTTTCTTACTGGACACTGGTAACAAGAGTCCCTGGGCTGGTAGCAGGCTGTGGACCACCCAGACCATACCTCTGCAGTTCATTGGCCTTTCTGATCCAAAATAGCCACTGTTGCTGCCCAGAACTCATGGATCTTTGCCAGGAAACACCACGAGCCTCACAGAGAATAAAAACATGGACATGCAAGTTAATCAGAAGCTACCTCTTCTATGTAGATTGGTCAGACAGTTACTAAACAAACTTTCAAATGACGCTTTTCGGCTGAAATAGATCAGGTGGATGGTTTGTCTCTTACTGCATTAGGATGATGAATTACAAAGATTTTCTCTTCATGTATTACTGCTGTGGTTCATGAAACTCACAGTTCCCATGAGTACGTAGATATTATGGAGCAAAGAAAATTTATTTTCATGTCTCTCTTCCAAATAGGGCTGAGTTTATAACTTTCTGCTAAAAGGTTGTGTTGCAAAATTTGGCTGGTCAGATGACATTTGGAGGCCATCAAATTCTAATTGATGAATAAACACAGGAGACTATTTTTCTTCCAGACTTAAATTATGGAGCTGTCTTTGTCATAGGAGATGGAAGTATTATACAACTTTTGCTTTAATCTGTACTCCATTTGGCTATTCTCATCCCGAGGCCACATGCTTTTAAATCTTGTTAAAATACATTAGGGCTTAATGTATTTAAATCTTGTTAAAATATACCCCTTGTTTATATTAGGGATTCACTAAGAGAAGGTGTCAATGATGTAAACATTACATACAAGTAAAGACTGGAAGATGAAAATAGTGCTTAATGGAGCTGCTTTGCTAGTGGGAAATGAGTTCAGATATTAACCAGAACTGGCTCTTATTCTGAGATGTTCCCCACTTACAAAGAGTGTCAAACAGCCTTTTAGCAACCTGCAGGGAAAAAAAATCTATGATTGTTTACATGAAAATGTTTCAAACTCTTCCTCTGCTATAAATTGTCTACAGCCAAGTCGGTGCATTAGGATTTATACTAAATCTCTTTATCTGGTAAGATAAAAGGAATGTTTATAATTTCCCTGAAATGTATTTGCTTTCCCATGGCTTTCAATAATACCCTTATGAGGAGCCATTTAAGAAATAGCAGTTTAACCTACAACACAAACAGTAGCATAAACCTTTTGGTATTTTCTAACGTCCAAAAAATGAATAATTGTGCTTTTTCCAATTATTCAGCCTCTCCTCTAAGAAGGAACCTAATTTGTGAAGTTTTTCTAGTTTTTAAGTATAGATGGCAAAATTTTTCAAATGTTTCTCATTTTGGTTTCTTGAATTCATATATGATGAAAGTATGCCCTAAAGAAAATACAAATTAAAACCACAATGAGATAACATTTTGTACCCACCACAGTGGCAAAAAAAGAAAAAGGCCAACAATATCAAGTGTTGGTGAAGATGTGCTGCAAAGACACTTATACAAGCTGGTGGAAGCATGAATTTGTCCAGCCACTTTGGAAAACAATTTTATCTTATCTCATAAAGTAGAGCATCTGAATACTACACAATTCAGCCTTTCCTCTCCTGGGTATACACCCTAAGGAGATTATTGCATATGTGCACTAGAATATATGCAAGAATATTCTTATTAGAGTAGTTTCTAATAGCAAAAATTCCAAACGGTAAATCCAAATGACCATCTAATAAGAGAAAGATCATGTTCTATTTCTGAAAGTGGGTGGTAGGTTCATGGGTGCATTTAAAAAATTAGGCAGGTATGTTATATATAATTTGAAAGTGTGAAATTTTTTATAATAAAATAAGAGTACGTGGAAAAAAAGAGTATGACTAAAGATATCACTTGGGACCTATATGTCTCATTAGCTTATTCTCCAAATTCTCAGTGGCTTAATGAAGTAAAGTATGTTTTTCTCTCATGCTACATGTCCAATGAGAGTCATCAGGGGCCTCTGATTAATGTGGTAACTCTGGGACCCAGACTCAAGGGTTTTTATGCAAAAGAGATTCTGTGATTACTGCCTGTGGGAAAAGTTATCTCCAGATCATGACAGGGTTGGGGTGGAGAAGGAGGACAGAAACACGATGAGTAAAGTACTGGCTCTTCAGGTTTCTATCTGGAAATGACATGTCACTTCCACTCACATTGCATTGGCCAAGTTAAGCCCTAAGGCCCTGCTAACTTCAAAGATGTCTGAAAAGTACTGTGTCTGTAGAAAGAGGAACCGAGTATTTGTGGACAGACTTAAAAGCCATAATGACTACCATATAACTGTAGCCAAATTTTGAGTTAATTGCTGCTGCTTCTATCTCAAGCTCTAGAAGAACACACATTTGTGCAACTCTGGTGGGTTGAATTCAAATAATGCTCTAGGACAAGTCCATTACAACTCTAATAAAGATACAAAGTGCTGAATTAAAAAGGCGTCTTTCTTGATGATCTTCATGGTCTTAGGAGAGAATTCCTTCTGAAGATAGGATACTCTTAGTCCAAACAAACATCATCCTCATGGAGTAAAAGCCTCTTATCTGGATAAAGTTCGTGGATTTTATCTGTTATCTGCAGAAGTGAAAGGCTCACTGTTCTTCCCAGAACTGTAGAAAGTCATGTTAGGGTGGCACTAAAGATGGGTAGGGGATGACTGGCAAGGATAGCAACAGATATCCAAGCTTACTAGAAAACACGGCCACTGCGAGTTTCAGATTCATGACCAGGACCTCCCTCTTTCTTTGTGTCTCACAGAGGATGCTGGCCAATCATCTTTGTTGGACACACCTGCATCCAGGCAATTGAGGGAGGGAGAAAACACATGCCAGCCCACTGACCGGGGTGGTGAAGCCAACCTCTACAGTCTTGTTTCCAAAGGTGGGGCAGAAACTGGCTCTTTGCTCTCCAGCCCCATTTCCTTGCCCAGTGCACACTGCAAGACTACTTAGGTTAGGGCTGTGGGATCTAAGTTCTGGATAATGGACCGCGTTACACAAGATGTGATGTCCAAGCCTGATGATGGAACGGCAGCACAATATTTCAACTTTCTTATAGCCAAATGCAGAGGAACCACCAGATGTTAGGAGCCTGTGTTCCCAAATTACCACATTGAACGCTGGCCACTGAAAACCCAATTGGATGATGATGTGAGCAAGAAATAAGCCTTTATTTTGTGAAGTCAGTGAGATTTGTAGGTTGTTAGTTTCATGAGCTAGTGTTAGCAACCATCAGAAAATATGAAAGACCATAGTTTCTTTCTTCAAAGATACTTCCGACAAGGAACTCTGGTGGGTTGAATTCAAATAATGCTCTAGGGCAAGTCCTTCTGATTGATTGGTATAAAAAAGAGGCTTGTCATCTTTTCTCACTACCTTTAAAGTGGCTAGGCTCTCCCTACGTGTTGAGTGATCATTCAGAATTGGTATTATAACTTGGCACACATAAATGCTTTGATTAAAACAATGGATCCCATTTAGACTTTTTTGAGTGTCTGGAATTTTGAACATTGGTTTACCTTTGCAAATGGTATAATAATTGCTGGGTATTTTTAGCAGAAGGTGTGATATGATTTAGGAGATGGCATAATAATTCTGCAAAAGTCTGTACAGGCTACTTTTTATGCTTCAGGGTAGATTACACATAATAAACCCACTGGATGAGGGGAAGTACAGGCCACGCATGTTATTTTATGTATATGGAATGTGGGAAGAGAAATGCGCCAAGGGAAAAAGGCTAGAAACCAGAGTGAATGAGAAGGCAAAAATGATGGTTAGGAAGGGAGGTTTCCAATGATTTTTTTGGCAGACATTAAAAAATATATAAAATTGCAGATTGTAGTCATAATAATGGAACCTGTAAGGTGGCACTTTTGTGTCCATGATGTGGGTGTGGCAATCCTACATGAGTTTATTCTTCTCTACAGAGTGGGTAGGAATAAGATTATAATTGCTTAATGTAAGATACATAGTGAAAAACTATAATATCTGAGTGGCCTCTCAGAGGAGTTAGTTACACATCAGCTAAGGCATTTGATGTGCTGGGCACCTGTCACATTGAGCCGTGCATTCTTGCCTTTCGTGTACACATCCATGAAATAGCCTGGTGCAATTGTTGACTCATGAGTCAGAAATCTAAACTTAAATTTTGACTCCATTCCTTAGTCTAGGTGTAACCCTGGACAAATTCTATAACCTCTTGAGCTTCAATGTCCACTTCTAACAGATGAAAATCACAGGGATGTTTTATGAGATCTAAATGACAAAAGCAAACAAACATGTGAAAACCACGACAGCAGTACCTGGCATATCACTAGCATTCAATCCATTAATTCCTTCTTTCTGTCTTCCATTTGATAAGAAGTTCCTTGAGGGAAGGGATCAGAGGACGCTCATTTTGCATCACATTAAGGGCCTGGCACATTGCAGATACTAGATAAATGTATATTGAATTCACAAAGGAAAAGGGCCAGTGGTCAGATCATGGGGCTAACCACTGGACTCCAGTAAATTAAAATATCAATTTTTCTCCTGTCATTAAATTTCCCTTAAGATGTGGGTGTAGGATAAGATTTAGTTCCCCAGCATTCAACAGAGACTCAAAGGACAGTGGCTAAAAAGATAGAAGTTCATTTCATGCTCATGTAAAAGCCTTACTATAGGCAGAGCAGGGCTGGTGTCCTGGCTCCAGTGGAGGTCCCATGGGCCTTTGACCTCATTGTACAAGATGGAGGAAAGGGAGGAAAAAGCTGCCCACAGACACTGCATTTAATGGAACAGCCAGGAAACTACACTCACATCCTTCCCGCATGTCCCCTTGGCCGGAAGTTCTAGTTGCAGCATCAGGAATGTGATTTTTAGTCCAGGTGGCCACATAGCTTCCATTAGTTTGGGAAAGGAGAACAGATGTAATGGTTTAACCTTCCACCCATGGACCTTCTTCTGTAACACTCCTTCAAAGTGGAATGATTGCTGATATCCCATTCTGGACCATGAGGGTGGTAATCACGTCCCGGTGACAGAGCAGAGAAAGGACAGAAGCAGCACCCTGAGTCCCAGATAAATGAGGAGCCACCTGACAGTCTTGAATTGCCTGTTTATTGTCAGAAATAAATTCCTTTCTGAAAACTCCGATTCTTTTTGGATCTTTGTTGCCCACAGCTAAATTTCCACCCTAAGCACTGCAGTCCGGCTGGTGCACGTGTGCGCGTGTGTGGCTCTGTGTGAGCCCGGAGTGCTTTAATCCTTCCACTCATGCTCAGCCTTAGCCTTTGCCCAGGATGCCCTGGTCCCTTTTCGTCCTGCCTGGGCAGCCCCACAGACTGGCAGGAAACTGTTCTTCTCTCCACCCAGCTGTGACTTCATTCCATTAGGCTGGAATTTAAATCAGGGGTGAGTTAATATACCGAATTGTACCCCAGTGGCCTCCAATTTATTCTCTTCTCACTTATGGGGTCAGGCCCTGTGTTTTATACTAGCAGTACAAATTGTGCAAGACTCACAAAAATCAAGCCAATCAGAAGTAATAAGATGATAAAACTCAGCCCTACCTCGCTGTAGGAAATCTCAGTATGTGAAAATTTATATATTTAGAATGATCATGCCTCTACATAAATAAATATGGATCCCATTACAAAATAATTACTGAAAATCTAACGATTTGCTGAAAACCTAAATACAGTTAAATAGGGGCATTTCCTTACAAATTTATGGTACTGTGCCCAAATTTTGTTCACTTAAAATGTTCCCTTACTCCATCTGTTACATAAAGATAGACCAGCTCAAACACCCATCCCTTGGTCTGGATAAAATAGATGGAATTTTATCAATGTAATATTTTCTTCAGTGTTGCTGCTTTGACACTAAGTAGGCAGTATGAATAACCTGAAGGAATAGTCAATACATATTTTCTAAAGAAATAGAAAAGGAATTGAAGTGGTGTTCCGGTGTTTACAGAAGATCAAGCTTTCTATGTTTCTTCTCCATTACATTTTATCATAGTTCCGTCACACCATTTTTTTTCTTCACATTTTAGAGTTCATGCCTTGTGTACTTTACAGTTTTATACCTTGTATATTTTTAATGTCATTTAAAAAAACTCAAGTCTAGGCATTTTCACTTCTTATGCCGTGGCTGATACTACAGAAGGTTGGAACTAAAATAATCATAATCCCTTCAGGCAAGACCTCCAGCTTTTGAAGTGGGCCAGACTTCATGCCTAACAGCTTTAACCTCTAATAACACAGAGGGATAGAAAAGGAGCCTAGGATGAGAAGCCAGTCTTTCCTCTGGGCTGTCTTTTTCTTCTGAGTTCTTAAAAAGGACTGCTTTAATTATCTATTCTGTTGCTTTTCTTGGCAGGCAGAAAATTTTCAGGGTTTAAAGGTAGCATCTTTCTTTACCCATGAGTCTATGAAGAAGTCCACTTTTCATGAGCAGTCGATTAAATCGCTCATCAGCTCTGCGGCCCTAGTTCCATTTGCAGCTCACACTGCCACTTGATGAGGAGGAGAGGCACTGGCAGGCAGCCAAGTCCACACACCAGGCTAGAAAACCAAAGTTTGGGAAGTGTTGAGTACCATCTCTACAGGATTATGCCGCCACAAGTGTGCATTGTGAACCGCTGTCAGGGCCCTGGGTTAGGTTTATTATCTCCTCTTCCATTCCCCAGGAATGCCTGCTCCGATAGGCAGGGATTAGCCAATCTTTTTTTGGCATTCTAAGTACAAGTTTATGGAACAAAATTCAATTAGCAGAGGGAAAGGCACGCACAGATACAGACCAGACATGATTGTACAAACATCTGGTTTCCACCCAGAATATCTGCTCTACGGTCCACCTTTACTGTCTGCCTCCGGAAAGCAGGATGCTCCCTTTCCAGGGCTCCTCACCCAAGCCTGCCTTGTGTAGGGGTTCCCTCTGTGATCAGGGCAGTGAGCTCTGACCTGGCTAGAGTCCCCTGGGACTTCTCCAAGATTCCAATGGGGTATCCTCATCTGGAGTTTTGCTTTTCTTGTTTCTACATTCCCCACATTGGTTGCTGAACTACAGTGCACTCCACTTGGAGAATAAAAGCAGAGAGAACCCCTGGGGTTCCTTCCTGAAGCACTGACTCACTTTGTCTTCTTGCCACTGTTGCTGGCCTATCATCTACCTCCATCTCTCTTTATGTCAGACCAAGCAGACACCAGAGACATGAAAAAAGTGTCTCTCTCTGCATCAGAAATGACCAGCAGAACTCCACCTACCCATAAGCCAGGTGCTTCCAGCTTGAATTCATCTCCATGACAGACCCCTGAAGACGAGCTCTGCTGACCACTCTCTGTTCTGCCTTTTGTTTGTTCCTGTGTGAATCACAGTCACTTGGCTGAGTGGAGGATGGCTGAGTGGAGGACGGCAGAGTTTAGGACGGCTGAGTGGAGGACGGCAGAGTGGAAGGGAGGCTGTGCTGAACTTGAAGCTGGCAGACAGCAGTTTTGATCCTCCTGGTTTGCGAGCTTCGCATTGGTGTAACCTTCAGCTGTTGTTTAACTGAATTGAGACTCAGTTTCTTCATCAGTAAAATGGATACAAAAAAGCCCCTGCTGAGTAGGCAGGAGCCAATAGAAACCCCTTCCTCACACCCTCAGACTTAATCTCCACATGATTAAAGATTCACCACACATGTTCAGTTTAATAGCCAAAAGCCAGACTCACTTGAGAAAGTGCAAATAGAAGCCAATATCAAAATCTAGAGATTAATTGATAGAAATTAAGCTCAGCAGTGTCTGATATACAGTAGAGATTCAGCAGGGTTAGCTCTCTTTGACTTTACAGCGGTCCCTTGCAGCACCTGATGGATATGCTTTCACTGTAGATGCCAGGCAGAAATCCCTAGGAAATCAAGGAAGAAGAGGTAAAAAGTATTATATCCTCACTGCAAGACTTTCAGCATTGTTAGGTTTCCCTTCACAGTGCGAGCTTGTTGGTGTGTGTTCTCTTAAAGCAGAAACGTAAAGCTAAGTAGCATTTATCTGATTCTGTCCAGGAGTGATTGCCGAAGGTTTGTAAGTGCCTTGAGGTGAGGCTTCTCTAAACTTCTCAATGTCCTTATTGATTGTGATGGGAGGTGGCAGAGGCTGAGCTTGCCCAAGGTGCCTGGCCAGCCAAGGAAGAGATTCCTGGGGTGTGCTGTCGTTCATAAAACCACACTTGTGGATGAGGCAGTCACAGTGCAGGGCGTCAGTTTGGACGTGAAGAGGAGAGCTGAGGCTATTACTAAAGAGGAATTCTTTCTTTAGAAAGGCTTCTCATTTCTCTTCGTGTGTGGTTTTGGGGCAGAAAAGGGGTGGGAATCAAATTCTGCTTAGCCTCCATCATTCCCACGTCACTCAGATGGGGCACTCTTACTACTGAAATTAATGCCTTTGGTATTAATTCTGATAATACAGCTGCCTTGGAGAGATTGATGGCTGACCTTTTATTCATTTGCCCTGTGTGCACATTTACTGAGTACTTATTATGTGACACATTTTGTTTTTCAAAGGCCCTGCAGGTCTTAGCTCATTTATTCCTCACAGGATCTCCGTGAAGTGGCACCATTTTTATCCTCACTGCACAAAGGAAGAAACTGAGGCAGAGAGAGGCAAAGCTTTCTTAGCGCCCTTCTATTGCTAGGGATCCTTTATGTTTAACAGCTATTGACGAAGGTCTCAGTTTCCAGTGAAATTTTCCTAAATGATCTAGCCTGCACCATTTGCTCACTAAGCAATTAGTATGTTTGTTTCACACAATGACAGACAATCTGAACAGTGGGGGAGAGTACCACCGGGAGGCATCGCTGATATTAGATCCTGTATGTCATAGAGCAGATGGCCTGGATGGTCGTGTTTATAGAGGACACCTGTAATTTTAAGATCTTTTCTCAGTCTCTGACCTCATGCCTGTGGTTCTGTAAAACACCTCACATTTCCTTCCAAAGCAAAGGCACCAACGTGCGTCTCTTCTCAGATGACTTTTTAAAGCACTCTTGATAGTCTGTTCAGTTTGAATACATTTGTGAAGCAAATTCCAAAATTGCATATTATATCTTCTGGAATGGTGCTATGGTTTGGATATGATTTGTTTGTCCCCACCAAATCTCATGCTGAAATTTGATCCCTGCAGTGGCAATTTTGGAGATGCGCCCTGGTGGGGAGTGTTTGGATCATGAGAATGGATCTCTCATGAAGGGTTGGTGCCCCCAGGTTTGTCCCTTCTTCGCACATACCTGCTTCTCCTTTGACCTTCTCTGACATGTTTTGACTCATCACAGAAGTCCTCACCACAAGCCAAGCAGATGTAGGAGTCGTGGTTCTTGTACAGCCTACAAAACTGTGAGCTAAATAAACCTCTTTTCTTTATGAATTACTCAGCCTCAGGTATTCTTTTATAGCAACACGAAGCAGGCTAAGACACACCATTACTGTAAAATAAAGGAAGATTTTAAAAAGTGAAATTAAACATCAACTTACTTAATAGGCAATCAGGAATAACTAGGACAGCCTGGTAACAGCTCCTGCACTGTATTTGGGATCCACTCCTGCTCTTTGAACCCAGGGAACCTGATTCGAATTTGACTGCCAACATGACCAGGGTAGGATGCTTCGAGCTGCAGTCTGGTTGAACTGAGATGGCATGATCAAAGCAGGTGATCTGCTGTAGTGGAATTGTAAACCGGGATTCCTGTCAGGATGCTGGCAGATAATATTGAAAAATTGGAGTAGGCCAGGTGTGGTGGCTCATGCCTGTAATCCCAGCATTTTGGGAGGCCAAGGCGGGTGGATCATGAGCTTAGGGGTCCGAGACCAGCCTGGCCAAGATGGTGAAACCCCGTCTCCACTAAAAATACAAATAATAATAATAATAATTAGCGGGGCACCATGGCAGGCACCTATAATCCCAGCTACTGGGGAGGCTGAGGCAGGAGAATCACTTGAAGCTGGAGGCGGAGGTTGTAGTGAGCCAAGATTGCACCACTGCACTGTAGCCTGGGTGACGGAGCAAGACTTCATCTCAGAAAAAAAAAAAATAGGAAAAATTTCTCTCTCTCAACCTTGAAATACTTTACACCCTTCAAGGTGCATGCCAGAGGCTGCTAGACTACAAGGCTTCTCCAACATTCTGTTTCCTCCTCTCTGGAGCTGGATTTAATCTATCTCTCCTTTGTGCTTCCTGTATTATAGCACACACCAAAGACTGTCTTGTGTTTATCTTTATTACTTGTGCTGACATCTTGCCTTGACTGAAAGCTCCCTGAGGGTAGGATTCATATTTTCCTTATCATTGCTGTCTCCATGTCACCCTTCACAGTGCCTTGTACAAAGTGAATGGCTAAGGACTTCTTGTTGAAATGAAGCAGATTAAAACTCTGCCATAGTTCAGGTTGAACTGAGAACATCAAATATTTTTGAAAATGTGTAGATTTGGGTGGTAGATTGAGGCAGAACTAGATGAGGCCCCCAGGAAGTAGACAAATTTGCAAGTTTGATTTCTACACCAACCCAGTCTAGATCTGTTTCCTCCCTAAGTACTCTATCATTTTCATTGTTTTCTCCTGTATGGTCTGTTTGTCCTTCTTGCTATTTCAGAGATTAACTGAACAGCCTTCCTTTTTCTGGCATTCTCTTTGTGTTATAGCAGAGCTTCTTTTGTCGGTGGAGGGGAGGGCTCTGGGCTCCTGGAGGGCTGCTCTCCTCCCTCTCCTCTCTCTTAGTCTGGAGTGCAGCGCTGACCTCCTTTCTGCGTGAGGGAGAATCTCATCTGGCCACCAGGCTTGGACTTGTGTGGCGCCAGGGAAGATAAGACAATGTAAGCAAGAAGTTTCCTTTAATACCAGCTGGTTGGGGATCAGCCTCACCAGCCCTGAGGCAAAGCTTGCTGTTGCTGTTTAAAATAATAATCTACGCTTGCTTTTGTATATCTTAAGGACTGAGCCCAACAGTTCACAAACAAAAAGCTAATATAGAAATTCTTCTTTTCCTACGCTAATGTTTTCGTTTTGTTTTGGGCCATTTGTTTGAAAACAGGGGATGTTCTAAATCTGCAGTGGCCCCCTAGCTGAAATATTAGACAATTTCTTTCTTGATACTAATTCCCATCTCTACTTTCTCAAGTGGAGCCTGGATTTGGGGAAGGGGGAGAGAGGTAAAGAGAGAGAGAGAGAGAGAGAGAGCACGCACAAAGAAGTCTGAGGGCTCAGGGCAGGAGCTTCTCCTCAGCTCCTGGTGACTCAGCTGGGTTGTCTGGGCTGTGGAAGACACGGGTTTGGGAGCAGGGGGCTGGAGTGATCTGACACAGCTCAGTCAGGCCATAGGGGAAATAAAGGAGATATGAAATGTCCCCTAGTCCTTCTGATCCATCTTGGATATTTCAGGCCCCAGTGTTCTTTGATCTTTAAGAATTTTCATCCTCCTTAGTCTCTTTCTGATCACAACCAGGATTCAGTGACCGAAAGCACAAGAATTCCACCTGTCCCTAAGTTCTGGCAAGACACTGGAAAACAATGAGTGTAAAGCAGGAGTTGAAAATACAGCTTCACACATATGTAACCAGTGGGTTTTACAAGCATCACGTGGGTCATAAGCAAAACACAGAATAATAGTCCTTCACCCACCTTGAAGCTCAATTAAGTGGGATTAATTTTCCCCTGGTTTGGGATGTCAGCTCTGGTGGATATTACCGCTTTTGCCTCCGTTCCTATATAAAAGGTACTCCAAGGTCACTGTAAGTTGCAAACACAATCTCCATTCAGTAATTAGAATGTCACGGTAAAGACGCTCATCAAGACTTTGAACGTGATAGCATTGAATCATTTCCATTTCTTCAGCGCTGACCTGCATCAGACTCCATCCTCTGGCTGACTCTTTCTCAACTGCCTCTCCCTGCTCACCTCTTTTTCCTGCACATTATTTCTTCCTGCTGGTTCCTTGCCAGGGTCAAAGGTAGGAGAAGGTGAGATAAGGGCACACTGTGGCTTTTACAAGGCTGGGTAGCTCTGTCTGGGTAGCTAAGGCTGCTGTCCCTAGGTAGGTTGTAGATAAGAAGATGATTAAAACAGACCCTTTCTCCACGGGTGCTTTTTTGGGGTCTTTGAGGTACCCTCCTGAGCTCCTCCTCCTGCAGCTTCCCTTGCCTGTGTAGATTTCTCTCTTTCAGGTGGCCATTTGCAACTTCCCCTCAGCCTGTAGGATCCAGCTGTACCCTTCCAACTCCTGTTGAGGTCTTCCCACCTTTCTGTGTTACTCTTTTGGGCAGGATCCAAGACAAGATGAGCTGGGTCTCTCTTCAGGGGCATGGCTCACCCCAGTCCCCAGGATCCTTTGCCAAATAAGTTCTGGGTGTGCAGGCTGACCCCACATGGAGCATTCTCCTGGGTTTGTCATGAAAGAGTGAGACAGCTCCTTTCTCCCGGCACGACGGCTTGCTCCTCACCGGAGGACAGGCCTTAGACAATGCTTCTCTTTGGCTTTCTCAATCATGAGTCAGGAACCGGACCTCTACCAACTGCAGGGAACATATTTCAAAATGTACTGTGGGGTTTTAGAAATCTCCTTCACTAGCCTGTCATCCTATACGTTTGTCCCCTCATCATTTCCCAAAAAGGAAAGAATGAGGGTTCACAGTATAGCAAAACCTCCAGCAAACAAACAAAAAAGCCCTTGCCAAATTTTCTTCTTCCACCTTCTCTGATGTCCTTTTATAATTTTGATCTGGCTAGAAGGTTCGAGATTCATGGGACAAGGTTTTGAGGTCATGTTCTTTTCCCATTTGTATATAGAGGTGAAGATCTTGTTTTATTCACTTTGATATACAGTATCTGTTGTTTTATCCCAGTCAGAGCTGAGGCTGGAAGAATTCATTTCTTCATTTCTTGTATACGGCTGCACATGTTACCTAAAGTAACTCAGACTAGAAAGTGATGGGCCTTTTATTCTGCCCCTGTCCAGAATAAATATCAGGCAAGCCATTTGGGTCTGCCAACTTCAGATGCCATAGAGGAATACACCTGTGGTGACCATTCCTTTTCATTAAGAGCACAAGGCAATGCCAGTATTTCCACTCAATTCTTGGAGGTAGAGGTGGGGACAGTAATGAGCACTTAGGAAGGGTTTCAGTTCATTGTTGTGAGAGGAGAGATAGAAAACTTGAGGATGTTTCCCCCAAAGGGTTTCAATGTATGGGATGCGGTAGGAAGGGAGAAGAGCATATTCATTGGCATTTAGGGGGAAATCACTAGATTCCTTCTCTAATAAATAAGTTCACAAGTTCCACTATTGCATATTTCCCTTATGGGCTATTTGGCTATCTCTTAATATAATAATGCTACGATACAAATGACCACAGTCTTGGTGGCACATAACAAGCAATATGTATTGCTCATGATTCAGGGGGTCGACTGGGGGTCAAGCAGATGGTTCTGCTGATCTGGCTGGGCTCACTCATTTGAATGAAGATTAGATTGGTGTTGGTTGATTGAGGCTGACCTCAGCTGGAGTGACAGTAGAGATTTGGCTCTGTTCCATAGAGTTCTTGTATTTGTTTATTTATTTATTATTATTATTATTGGAGACCGAGTCTCACTGTGTTGCCCAGGCTGGAGTGTGGTGGCACGATCTTGCCTTGCTGCAACCTCTGCTGTCTGGGTTCAAGCCCTTTCCTGCCTCAGCCTCCCAAGTAGCTGGGATTATGGGCAGGCACCATCATGCTCGGCTAATTTTTGTATTTTTAATAGAGACGGGGTTTCATTGCGTTGGTCAGGCTGGTTTCAAACTCTTGGTCTCAAGTAATCCACCCACCTCAGCCTCCCAAAGTGCTGGATGACAGGCTTGAGACACAGTGCCCAGCCTCATATACATGTTTTATAACAATGTAGCTCAGGCAGATAGAGACATAAAAGTAAGTGAAAATACGCAAGGACTCTTGAGGTCTAGGCTTGCAACAAGCACACCTCATTTCTACCTGGATGTCCTTTATTTTTTTATTTGCTAAATCTGGCAAATGTATACTTCATTTTACTGGTTGAAACAAGTCACGTGGCTGAGCTCAGAGTGAAGGAGAGAGGGAGATAACCTTATTCATCACGAGAGGCCATGCAAAGTTACATGGCAAAGGGCAAAGATCTAGAGACATAGTAATGTGACCAATCTACTACGTGGACTATTTTGTGAGCTTCTGTTTTCTGGCTAAGGACCTACACAATACATAGGAACCTTCCTCATGTTCTTTTCACTTTTGTGACTGGCAGTAATCATTAGATTTCTTTTGAGGACCAGAGTTGTTGCCTACTGGATGCATTGAGAGCCATGCAGAGAAGCTAAGTGAACATAATCCCCTGTTAGACTGACTTCTGCCCTCACTGTGGCTTTGCAATACATGGGATTCAAATTCCTGCTTTGGCAACATGACCAATTTCTTTGCTTTTTGGCCGCCCCTTCATGGTTTGAAGAGTCAAAACTGTGAATGTTAACTCTGAGAATATCAGCATGTTATGGTACCTAAATTACACATGAGAGAAAGAGTGACAAGGTGAGCTAGAATAACAAGGCAGGTTGCGAAATGGGTGTTAGAGAGTTGGGAAGACAGAAGAAATGTCAGGAAGGAGGTGGGAAATGGAATGCAGCTCAGGCCAAGGTTTCCAAGGCTGCTTGATTGCCACCTGGTGATATTGTAAGCTCCTTAGTTCCTGGTGAAGATTGGGAAGCTTCTGGTCCATATCAACTTTAGAGACAGCAATCCAGTTCCTCAGCTGGTTCCTTACAGGTTTAGATACATGTTAGTATGAGTGGAATCGCTCCCCTTGATAGACTGAAAATTGGTTGGAAAACTTTCCTGTGTGAGAACTAATTGCACATAAAAATTAGTTAATCTCTGTTTTTCTCAATTGCATTGTAATTTTATAACCAACATTTCTTGACATTAGAGAAAGTGAATAAAAACATTATATTTGATTCATCGTATATTCTCCTACATTTTTGAGTTGCAAATTCCCTCAGAGAGAAATCAAGCCAATTCTGTATTACTATGGATATGCAGAATCTGGTTCCCGCTTTCATTACATGCAGTAACCTTAAAAGTTTTATGACATATAAGTGTTTGTTTTATGAAAATAAAATTTGAGATTTGGAAGAAGAGAGGGCAGCTATTAGCGTGGCTTAATTTTTATTGCTATTGAGGTAACAAATATTCATTGTCTTGAGAGTGAATTGTTTCATTTCTCTAAAAAATATGGTTTACAATGAGTGAGTGATGATGATGTATTTTTTTGGAAAAGTACTTTCAAGAAGGCTGTTTCTAAATGCAAAATGCCAAGCAAAATCCCTAGAAGGGCAATCTGCATATAGCTTTAGTAAGCTCATACCCATCTATTATACCCTTTTCATTTCCTCTGTGCTTCTTAGGAATCCTTTCTTTATATACTTAGGATTTTTTCTGCTTTGAAATGAAATACTCTATGGAGAAATTACCTTCTATATCTGTTTTAAACCCCTGTTTAGTTAATTAAAATGCATATTTAAGAGTTACAGTCTGTGCAGCTTAGATTTATGACCCTAAACACTTAAAGTCAACAATGTATGAAGTCTGGTATGGTTGATGGGGCAGAGAAAATATGTGGTGCAAAGTACTGAAATTTTACAAGCTTTGGCAATAAAGGGTAAAGATCTGTATTCGTTTAGAAACTAATGTTAGAAAACAACGTTTTGTAAGTTCATAGTTTATCATCTCAGTTGATTCTCAGAATAACCTTGTGTGATACAGGCAGGTCAAGTTTTTATATACCCACGTTAATAATGAGAAAATTGATAAAAGTAATTTTTCTTTCTGTGGTTAGAAGACTGAGTGATTGAGGAATTAAGTTGATGGTGCTGAATACAATTCCAGCTGAGCAAGAAAGTCTGTGGCAATTAAAGAATTCTTAGTCTGAGAGTAATGGACATTCCCAGAGAAGGCAGCAGGGTTAAGTCTTGTAATAAAAGATGGACCCAGATCTTTGACCCCACCTGGAGTTTCGGAATGCCATTGTGGCAGATGGCATTTGCAAAGACAGCTACTACAATCTCTGTCTCTCTTTTGCCTTCCATGCTCTTCTGCAATGTGACCTTCTCCTCCTTTATCAAGAGGTTGAGTCTGATTCTCCTCCCCTTGAATCTGGGGGGACTTGTAACTGCTTCAACCAATGGAGTATGCAGAAGGGATGCTGTGTGATTTCAAAAGCTGGTTATAAAAGGTGAGGAAGCTTCTGCACTGCTGCTGGAACACTCTTGTTTTATTCAGGGTACATTCTATGAAAATTAAATGGATGCCATCAAGGATGAGCTAAACCATTTGTATGTCACATCTATCAGTATAATCTATGGGCCTATCTATTTACCAAAATTTCCTAAGACGAGTCTCGATTTAGAGATTGATTTTGCCAAGGTTAAGGACAGTGGCCCATGACACAGCCTCAGGAGATCCTGAGAACATGTGCCCAAAGTGGTTGGGTTACAGCTTGATTTTATACAGTTTAGGGAGACAGAAGTTACAGGCAAAGACATAAATCAATACATGTAAGGTATACACTGGTTAAGCCTAGAATGGTGGGACATCTCAAAATGGGGACTTTCAGGTCATAAGTGGATTCAGAAATTTCTTAATTGGCAATTGGTTGAAAAAGATCTGCCTGAAGAGTTGAAGTCAGCTTGAGTTAAGGTAAGGGGTGGGATTGGTTGTGGAAACCAAGGTTCTTGTCAGGTAGATGAAGCCTCCAGGTAGCAGGCTTCACAGAGAATAGATGGTGAATGACTCTTTTTGAACTTTAAAATGTGTTAGACTCTTAGTTAATTCTCTCCTGGATCAGAAAAAGACTAAGAAAAAGAAGGAAATTCTCTACAGAATGTAGATTTCCCTGACAAGAGATAGCTTTGCAAGGCCATTTCAAAATATGTCAAAGAAATAGATTTTAGGGGTAAAATACTTTTATTTCCTTTAGAGACTATTATCTGTCATGTGATGTTATACCAGAGTAAGGTTGGGGCTGGTATCTTATTGCTACCAAGAGTCTGTTCTGTTAGTCTTAGGGTCTCTATTTTATGTTAATGCTGGTCAGTTGTGTCTGACTCCAAAAGGGAGGGTAGAATGAGGCATGTCTGACCCCTCTGTCCTGTCATGGCTGAGCTAGTTTTTCAGGTGTTTTTAGAATCCCTTTGGCTAAGAGAAAGGTCCATTCAGTCAGCTGAGGGGACTTAGAATTTTAACTTTGTTTACATATCCATCTCTCTCTCTCTTTCTCATGTGAGAGAAAAGTGTTTCTATCACAATTAATTCTATTTTACTATTTTTTGTTTGACTGTCAGTAAAATTATAGATATGTAAAATTTTTTATTACAAAGGATCAGAATAAAAGTTGAAGTTGAAAATAAGTATATCTGTTTATTTAGAAGACAATAGAGAAAGGAAAAGGCTAGTTAAAAGGGAGGAAATATTGTGCACTGCCCTAAAAGAGCCTAGTGTTACTCTTCCACAGCCTCTTGTTATTTTGGGAGTTTTCTCCATCTCTTAGGCTTCCCTTACTCAGCTTTTTTGGTAGTCTCTTTTTGCTCTAACTTACTTTTTGGTGGTCTCCATGGTTACTTTGAAGGCCCTCTTTCTCTTTCTTTGTCTTCCTTTTTATTCCCATATTTCCCTTCCTTTCTCTTTTCCTACACTCTCCAAGGGTGAGGTTATTCCCTCCTTTGGCTTAATTACTATTTATTGCTGGCAGCCATTAACTCTGCAAAAGCTTATTGAATGCCTTCTGTGTTGCAGGCATTCTTCTAAGAGCTAGGGATACAGTTATAGCTTAAATTATTTAGTGGTTTTATGCCTGTGAATTTTATTTTCAACTGGCAGTAAGCACCAGAGAAATTCAAGTATTATTGTATACATTTACATTAACATAAAATATGTGTCCTGAAGATGAGTGTTTAGGAAACAGTGAGTAACTATTAGCAGCTTGAGCCACAGACATTTCCCACCTCTCTTGACTTGGAGAGAGTAGCTCATTGTTCTTGGAATTAAGGTAGCATGATTGGTGAGAAAATAATTTTCCCTTTTGACACATACTGCACTGAGTAGGATGCAATTCGGAAGTCCTCTATCATGACAGCTATGAATGGCAGAAAATCTGCTTGAAGCAGATGCCAAGAGCAAATAACCAGGAAGTATCACCTTACTTTGGTTGGACTACTTGACCCTTATACTTGCATTTCTGACTAAACTGCATCACTGTGAGCTAGTTTCCTCGGCTTTAGATTAATTTTGATAGACTTCTTTCTTGGTCTGGAGTTATTTGGTAATGTTAATAGAGAATCTCTAGAGGAATAACTAGAAAAAATACCATGAAGCCATTCATATACTTGAAAGCAGACACCTTTGGTGTTATTTATATTGAGCAGATACTATGTCTTATTTTGGGTTATGTACAAGGACATTTTTGGCCTCTAGCAAATTCTAACCCTAATGTAATTTGTAAAATTATTTGGTTTGGAAAAATGCAGGAAGTCACATTTTAAATTGCTATGTAGCTTTTATTTCCAATCCACCGAATAACTTAAAAATCAACATAAAGCTACACCCCACCAGTACTATGTATTTATTATTTTGACTATGTGACTTATCCTTTTGGAAAAGTCCATCTAAACCAAAATAAACAGCCAACAGCTTTTCATAGACTGTTTCTAGACTTTCTGCATATTTTATATTTTTTGTTATCATGCTGTTTAGGACTCTTTTTCCTTTTGAATTCAAGACACCCAAAAACTTTGTTCTGAAACTACCCTCCGTGCAAGCAGCTGGTGGTCTGTTGCACACACAAAGAGCCATTAACTTTGCAAAGCCGAGCGTCCTCTTCTTGAGTCCACGTTCTCCACTGTCTCAAACGCCAGTCGTTACCCGTTGTCTTCAACTGTGTCACTGTCTCTTGAGGGCCCTTTGGTTTAAAACCTACAGAAAAATTTCTCAATTAGATCTGACCCCAGTGACGGGTTTTGTCACAGGCAATTAGTTTGAGTTCCCTTTTGTTTTCCTTGGTCAAGAAGTTGCCAGCTAAACTGAGGAGAAATACAGATGCATCTGTTATAGGAACGGTACAGAAAGTTGGAGAAATTAATAATGTAGTGGAGTGCATCTTTGGGTAATGGCATATGCAAACTTATGAAATTTCTCTGAAGCATAATAACTGCTGAGTATAGCAGAGTAGCAGGAGGGAGGAGGAGCAAACTCTTATTAAAATACCTACTGTGCACTCTGGGAGGCTAAGGCAGGTAGATGGCTTGAGCTTGGGAGTTTGAGACCAGCTGGCCAGCATAGTAAAACCCTGTCTCTACAATAAATGCAAAAATCGGCCAGGCACAGTGGTGTGCACCTATAGTCCCAGCTACTCTGGAGACTGAGGTTGGAGGATTACCTGAGCCCAGGGAGGTTGAGGCTGCAGTGAGCTGTGATCACACCACTGCACTTTAGCCTGAGTGTCAGAGTAAGACCCTGTTTCAACAAACCAACCAACCAACCAACAAACCAATACCTACCAAGTATGAGTCTCTGTGGTAAGATTTTCCTAATTTTTCTCATTTACATCTCACAACAAAACCAAGAAGTTATTATTATCCCTAACTCACGGATGAGAAAACTAAAGTTCAAAGATGTAAAACAATCTGTGTCAAATCACACAGCTAATCAAAGGCAGAGCCAGGATCTGAACCCAAATGCAAATCTAAAAGCTTCACTTTTTTCCAGTTTACTTACTTTTTTCCGGCATACAATGCCCCATAGTATGGTGCTTCGGCATCCTAAGTACTTTGAAAGCAGATTGTAAGGCCTCAGAAGCGGCGTGAGAAGAAAAGTTCTCTTGGACCTTCTCTTGCCTTCCTGTCTTCCTCTTTCTCCCCGCAAACAAGACGTAGAAACCAAAATTCTTCTTCCCTAAGGTCATAGAAGATAGAAACTCGCTCCCACAAAGCAAGCCATAAAACCTAGAAAGGTCACTCTCTCTCCTCTCCCCTAAAGACTCTCATTTCAGAGGGGAACTGCCCCATACCTGGGGGAAGGAATGCTACACAGAAATGCCAAGAAGGCTCTGAACAGACAGGCCTGGCTAGACTTCCTTCCTCAGTCTATTTTCATTAGTTTATACTCTCTGTCCTATCACATTTCTACACGCTGTACGTTCTTCATCCAATTTAAGCTTAAAAACAGATAGATTCTGCACCTTCTGCCACCACCTCCTTTGATCTTTGGGTCTTCATTTCTAAAGGCTCCCATGATACATAATATCTGGATAAAATACATTTGTTATGCTTTTCTTGTTTTAATCTATTTTTTGTCATAGGAGTGTCAGCTATGATCCTTTTGATGGGTTAGGAAAGGCACCATACCTTTCTGCCCCTACACTATAAACACCATACTCTATATGGTATCTACTGATTACTTCATGATGACTCAAGAAAGAGTAGGTCAAGACATCCCCACAAGTGCTTTAAATGTGACATCTCCCTAAGTGAAAATAAACAGAGGAAACACCCTCAGAGAAAACTGGGAAAGCAAGTTAAGGTCTCCAAATGTCAGCTCAAGATACAGTCTTAACACTCAGATCGAGAGTCCCCATCTGCACCATAAAATAATCACCTCAAAACCCATGTCGTTCATTCTCCTATTTTAACCATAATAATAATAATAATAATAATAACACTATTAACAATAATAATAATTTAAGAAGGGGATGCTATGCTGGTTTTTCTGTGTGCTGAAAGAAAGAGATAAGAGGAATGGTGAAAATGCTGCACTTTGATGGCGTGGGTCTCCCCTCACCTTACACTAATTGGCTTCCGGATGCTTTTCCTCTAAGTCTTAATTAGAAACACTCTACCTGATGCTTTAGAAATGTGAAGATTCTTTTTGTTGTCGTTGTTAAGCAGTTTTTTTTTTAAAAAAAAAGGAAAGAAAGAAACTTAATTCAAAGTTTAGTTTCAATATGCTTGAATTTTAATCTCACATTTCTTAGCTGAGGCACATTTTTTCTTTTGGATCAGAAACCACTCCTGGCTGCTATCGATAGTAAGAAATACCGTCCTGAGACAGATGTCTGTTTCCTCTGCCAGGCTGGTGTGGAAGCCGACCCATGTCTCCTCCCCCTTCTGAATATCGGAGGAAGCGGAAAGGAGATATCAAGCTTTCCACCCAAAACATTTTTTCTCACCCTAATGCTCTTGCCACATCCAATGTCTTTTAAAATAGCAGCAAAATGGCTCTGAAAGTCTATGATGTCAGCCTGAGGTCGGTCCCTACCGGCTCTCTATTTGTGAATCACGCCTATACTGAGAGCGGGGCAAGCTTTGAATTAGGTCAGACCTGGATTTGAATCTCAGTCCTAATACCTTAATTAAGCAGCTTTGCCTTTGCATAGTTGTGGAACACAATGTAACATAAGTCCCTTCCTGAGATCTAGGAATTTCAATGAAGTCTCATAAACCGAAACAATGAGTGGTAGGTGCTCATACTTTGCAGGAAGAGGTGCTAACATTTCTATGTAGACTTCCTTAGGAAGCGATCAGACTCATCTTTTCACAATTTTCCCCCGTTGCTCAGCTTCATTCTATAGAAGAAAAAGTTAGGTAATACAATAGAGAAGAGGAAGATTCACTGAAGGGTGTAACAGGATCAGAAAATGCCAAGAGTTTTTCTCCTGTAGTCCCCTCTTGGCTTCAATCTCTGGAAAACCATCATTAGAGACAAGGGCCGTCTGATGGAAGGAAATATGGACATTTCACAATCCTGTTGTTTACCTTATGGCCTACAACAGAAATCAGCCAACTTTTTTTTTTTTAAAGAGCCAAATAGTAAATATTTCAGGAACTGTGGGCCTTAGGTCCTTACTGCAACTATTCATCCGTGCTGTTGTAGAGTGAAAGGTGTCATAGAGAATACATAAATATGGCTGTATTCCAGTAAAATTTTATCTTCAAAAATAAACTGGTCAGATTTGGCCTGTGGGTCATAGTTTGCTGACCCCTGACTTACAGATTTACCCTTTAGTTCTTTTGGTTGGATCACAAAAGAATTCCTGGAAGAATGTCTGAAGGGCATATGGGAAAGTAAAGACTAGGGTATCTTACGATGGCCTTGTCAGGAAAAATTGTAAAAGATTTTGAAAGGAGCAAAAAAGGTAACTGGGTCTCTTTGAATGGAAAGCTGGACATTTCCTAAAACATTCTTCATAGTTATGTGATTTCCTGGGGTTTCTATCTTTCACCTTCTTTGAGTAACTTTACAACGCTATAACTTAAAGAAAACGGAGTAATGCAAATTATTCCAGTCAATAGACATCCAAGTGAACTTTGTCTAATGGAGAGTGAGTGCTTGACTTCCCTCCCTTCTCCAAAGAAGCCAGTTCTATATCTCTTAAGGAAATTCTTTTTACTTCAACATTCTTAAGGGCCTAAGTGTATGTCTGTATTTTGGAGTCTTTTTTGAA
Source organism: Cacajao melanocephalus (assembly GCA_963573385.1). Lineage (NCBI taxonomy): Eukaryota > Metazoa > Chordata > Mammalia > Primates > Pitheciidae > Cacajao > Cacajao melanocephalus. The sequence goes on along the minus strand of CAUYLG010011802.1, from coordinate 67,740 downwards.
CTGATTCTAACATCTTACTGGTTCCCTCATTAATTAATGACTTGCAGATAATCTTTTTGCTTGTTCCTTTTTTTTTTTTTTTTTTTTTTTGAGATGGAGTCTTGCTCTGTCACCCAGGCTGGAGTGCAATGGTGCAATCTCAGTTCACTGCAACCTCTACCTCCCGGGTTCAAGTGATTCTCCCACCTCAGCCTCTTCCGTAGCTGGGATTACAGGAACCTGCCATCATGTCTGGCTAAGTTTTGTATTTTTGTAGAGACAGGGTTTCACCATGTTAGCCAGGCTGGTATTGAACTTCTGACCTCAGGTGATCTGCCCACCTCAGCTTCCCAAAGTGCTGGGATTACAGGCGTGAGCCACCATGCCCAACCTATGCATGTTCATTTTATATTTATGTGAGAGTCATGATTTTATCATTTTATTTATTATTTAATTTTTTTGAGACAGGATCTTACTCTGTCACCCAGGCTGGAGTGCAGTCGTATGATCTTGACTCACTGCAACCTCTGCATTCCAGGCTTAAGCGATCCTCTCACCTCAGCCTCCCAAGTAGCTGGGCCAACAGGTGCACACCATCACACCCAGCTAACTTTTAAAATAGTTTTTGTAGAAGTAGGGTCTCTCTATGTTGCCTGTGCTGGTCTTGAACTCCTGGGCTCAAACAATCCATCCACCTCGGCCTCCCAAAGTGCTGGGATATCAGGTGTAAGCCCCTGTGCCTGACAGTTTCATCCTTTTTAAAGCAATTATTCTTTAACAGCCAGGAAAGGAGAGAGGACATTAGAGAAAGTGCATTGGGCATCTCTTGTGCATCACTTCAAAGGTTTCTTGGCCAGGTACGTCTCATTTCAGTCACTGCTGCCATTTCCTACAGGTGCAGTGAGACAGGTCCTGGCCTCAGGCCCACACTGCAAAGCTTTCCCTTCCTGGGCTTCGGTTTCTCTGATATAGTGACCCTGAACTCATTCATACTCAACTTGGAATTGTGGGGAGTTAATACCAGTGGGGCCACACTTGGTCAATCAGGAATGAGAGACAATAGATACATTTTTTCCACTTTCCTCAGCTTACCACCTCCCACCTCTACCCCCGGCCACCATCCATCCAGCTCTGAGGTGCATTTCATAAAGGTCCATAGTCGGCTATGGCAGGATGACCAGCCTTCACTGTGATGACCTGTCCTTCACTGGGGTCAACTTCATAAAGCATACCTCCTGTGGCTCTGCCTCCTTTTGTTTTTTTCTAGCTCACCTGCTCTCTTCTTCCTAGGATCATAATCCCAAGTAAAATACCTGCATGCAAGCCTCTGTTCAGGCCCTACTTTTAGAGAACTCAGGTGAAGGAGCCTGCACTTGAATTGTTTGTTGGAACAAGGATTCACAGTGTTTCCTGGAGGCTAACTGACACTGCGCAGGACAGCCAAGAGTGAACGCTGTTGGAAAGCACTATCCAGGAGGAATGTTTGCTGGCACGATGGGGTCCCCACAGAAAGAGATTGCATATGGTGTACAAATAGAGGGTAGGGATTGAGGTGGAGTAAAAAAGACGAGCTTGAAATTGCACCCCTCACCCTGGGGAAATGGTGTCGTGGGGAGATTGCTGAGGAGGAGTTGAAAACATTTACAATGAACCCCACAGAAGAGCCAGAGTTTGAATGACTGCTTTGCAAGAGCTATTAGTCACATAAAAAAGAACTATAAAAAGCATCAACCAAGAAAAAAAAGCATTTGCTCCTTTGCTATTCATTCCACTTATTGCTCTTGACCGCGGAGGAGCTACAGCCAACAGAATGAGTAGCTGAGGAGTTGGACTAAGGACAGGCAGAGAAGAGACCCTGCCTCCTCTACTGTTCACTCATGGCCTGAGAAAATGTGGCTTCAGATTAGGAGTGCAGGACGGGAGAAGTTCTTAATTGCTAAAGAGATTGAAGTTTTGATTTGGACTGGACTGGACTTTTCGATATGTGTAAATGAAATTCTTTCAATGCCTAAAAATAACTGAAAATCTGTAGACTCTACCTCAGGTATTGTCAAGGAACAAAGAAGGAGAAGCTGATGGTATTTAAGGTGGTCTTTCTTGGGTTTGTCCCATTTGAGAAACGAGTTACAGCAGTTCTTTAACGTCTCTGGTTTTATTTTTCTTGTCTTTCAGATGGGGATACCAAACCTATCTTATAGTTTATTTGTAAGAATTCAGATGCTTGGTGTGGTGTATGTTGCCTGACTGATTCACTAAAAGAGAGAATGAAGGCACGTACTTGCCCAGGCTGTGGCTGTTTTTAACTTCATGATTAGACTCCATTGGGCAGATAGTTTTACTCGAGTGATCTCAACTCAAATGATCATCATCAAATGTTGCCACCTTCCAACTCTTAGAGACTCTCTTGCTTTAAATACTGTCTTATTCATGAGTGTCCCTTTCTCAGGTAACTCAATGGATAGGATATTTTTATTGTGGCTTGGATGACATTGTTTCTGTTTCTGTATTATTATTCCATCAGGGTAGCCCAACACTTTCCCCATCATTTTCTTCTGATGCTCCTCTGTGTAATTTCCCCATTGTTACCTAAGAACATTAAGGCACATTTCTGCCAAGCTTAGCAACAGCATTAGTGAGGAGTAAGGGGCTGCAATGCACATTTTTTATTCTCAAATGCTTTACCCTGAAGAATTGACTGCTGGGAGCATATACATAAATTTCTGCTTAAAATCATAAGATGTTAATTGTCACTCAATCAAAATGAAGATGTCATTTTTAGGATGAATTTAAGGAATTGCCAGAACTTAATTTTTCAGAGTGAAGCAGGAGATGTCTCCCTCTTTGCTCCACGGTGCTTCTGACTTAGGCTTCATTCTCGTGTTTTTACCTTGCTGACAGATGGTATAACAAAGGATTTTGTCTGGGCACTGTGGCCAAGTATGACTTGAGAACATTTTCCAAAAACTCAACCATCAACAGGGCAGTCTCTCCTCACCCTCACCTCTGCCATTGTCTCTTCCACCCGAATTTACTTTGTAAATTTTTTTTCTGGAAGAGAGAATAGCCGCATTTGGGAAATAATAAGAAAAAAAATTCCTTCTGTGTTATTGGTGATTATACCGATTGCCCATGAAGCACTTACAGAGGAGCTATGCACATCCTGTCTTAATTCCTGGAATGTGCAGAGTCTCACTGACACCAGCAATAGCACATCTCCCACCAGGCTTGATCCAAATATGTGCCTGTCTCCTTTGAGGCAGAGAGGAAGTCTAGGAAACGACATGTCTATTTGGGTGACTGGTGACTGTGTGGAAGCATATATAGCAGCAACTCTCCAATACGGTTGGCCTTTAGCAGAATATCCAAGTCACAAACATTTGGCACAGGTACATTTTGGTTATTATTTTAGCTTGCTGTTTTCTAAACCCAATCTCAACATCAGTTCCAAGTGTTTCAAACTGTTCATGGTGCCTTGCTGTCTTTTCGGTCCTACTACCTTAAAGAGGATGGTGGCTGGCCACACAATCATATATACTTGGTTGGAAGTTGCTGAGAATGTATTCTAATGTTATTGTTTATACAGGTAATTAACTTAAACAGGTAATTATTTTTCATATACCCCCTTCTTTTTCTTTATATTATTTTAAATTATAGAAAATATATGCTTATTATAAAATGTTACATCGAAGGAGAAGGGGATACAACAGAAATTAAACATCCTCTTTTATCTTCTCTCTCACTCATCAATCACACACACTTTCCCAGAAGTAACCACTTTTAAGAACTGGTGTCAGTGGTCCATACTTCCAATGAGCTATTGTTTTTGACCTTTTTTTTTTTTTTTTTTACTAAATTGAATATTTATTAGCATGCCCACCAGAAAATAGGTGAACACATTTAGAATGATATCTCTTGAATGCAGATATTTATGTGATATTTATGCAAAGTTTGGTGGAGGATAAAGAGCTATGCCAGGCCAGGCATAGTGCCTCACGCTTGTAATCCCAGCACTTTGAGAGGCCAAGGCAGGCGGATCACAAGGTCAGGAGTTCAAGACCAGCCTGGACAACATGGTGAAACCCTGTCTCTACTGAAAATACAAAAAATTAGCTGGGTGTGGTGGCAGATGCCTGTAATCTCAGCTACTCGGGAGCCTGAGGCTGGAGAATTGCTTGAACCCAAGAGGCAGAGGTTGCAGTGAGCTGAGATTGTGCCATTGCAGCCAGCCTGGGTGACAGTGCGAGACGCCATCTTAAAAAAAAAAAAAACAAAACTATGCTGTACCTGAATTTCAGCTTCTTTTGAGAGCTTTCCATTAATTAGGACAGACCAGTGTTTCCCAGTTACCATGGCTAACTCAAAGCTGACTACCATACAGATTGGTTTTACCAATTATATTATTGGGTATCAGATTTTAAGAAAGATTATTTTAAAGAGTTTCCTTGTATTCTACGGTAAGAGAAATATCCAATTGGGAGAATAAGAATGAGATAAAAAATCTGAACTGACACCAGAATGAAAGTCTGTGTGCTGTAGGAAGCATTCAAATAATTTTTAAATGAACTGGTTCCTTTGACTTATTTTAAGATCTATATGTAGGGGGAAATAAATGTATGACAGGAATAGAATAGATGGAAAAAAATTAAGCAAGATTCTGCCCCATTAGTTATGACTGACAAGGAAAAGATAATAGCCAAAACGCAAATGGAGTTTGTTAGCAGAGGGAGATAATAATAATGGGACTTTTGTAAATATATCAGGGAAGAAATAGATAAAAGTTTTTAAAAAGTTCAATAATTAGTAGAGATGGGCATAACATGAATGACTAAAACGGTGGAGCTTCTAGGGTTTAAATTCTGTAATTTTGAAAAGAAATGAAGGAGAGTTTAGAGCACTAATGAATAATGAAGAAAATTGCAAACATGGCTACTAAAAATGCAGGTAAGTGACAGTCTGCATTTGGAACTTAGATATATCAGCACATCTGGTTGATATGCCACCTCTTGGGTAACACAAGAATTAGCTAATGTGTTTACCAAACTACTGTGATGCATAATTTTTATAAGATAATTGTGCTGATTTAACATGAACTAAATATCTAAATGCATTGAACTCTGGAGCTGCCAATTTTCAAAGAAAAAAAGGAGGGAAATTCGAGTAACAAATATTTCAGGGCACCAGGTCTATGGTTTTATTCTTTAAATCGACCCCTCCCCACTTTAGCTCAGAAGGCCAATAGCTGAAAAGGGTTATGCATAATTCCTTATCTGATGTGAATTTAAGATAAGAAAATGTAGGCACATTCTTCATCTCATTTCCTTCTAACTCTTTTTTTGTTTCTTTTTGAGAAGGAGTCTTGCTCTGTGGCGTGGCTGGAGTGCAGTGTGCGATCTTGGCTCACTGCAACCTCCACCTCCCAGGTTCAGGTGATTCTCCTGCCTCAGCCTCCCGGGTAGCTGGGACTACAGGTGCTTGCCAACACACCCAGCTAATTTTTTGTATTTTAGTAGAGATGGGGTTTCACCATGTTGGCCAGGATGGTCTTGATCTTCTGACCTTGTTATCGGCCCACCTTAGCCTCCTAAAGTGCTGGGATTACAGGCATGAAACACCATGCCTGGCCCCTTCTCACTCTTATTTGCAAAAAAAGGAAAAAAAACAAAACTGTGTTAGTTTATCAAACTCAGGGAAATAATATGGAAGATTGTCCAGTCTCCAAAGCATGTCTCGACAGAGGGATCGATTGAGATACGGGAGAAAAACAGTAGTGCTTCTCTTTAGCTCTCAATCTTCTATTAATATATTATCCAAAATGAGAAATAAACTAAATTTACTGAAATTTAATTTATTGGTTGGCTTGGATATATTTATTTCAGTGTTCCACAAAAGAGGGAATGTTGATGGACAGTTGATGGACAGGTGCTTGCTTCCAGCACCTTGCAACCTTTTATAGCCAATCTGTTAAGTGGTTCTATTTTTTAAAGGTAAGTAATTAATTTTTTAGAAATGAGGGGTCTCACTCAGTTGCCCAGGCTAGGCGGCAGTGGTGCAATCATAGCTCACTGCAGTCTCAAACTCCTGGGCTCAAGTGATCCTCTTGCTTCAGATTCCCAGATAGGACTACAGGCATGTGCCACCATGCTTGGCTAATTTTTTCTTTTTTTAATTTTGTAGAGATGGGGTCTTGCCATCTTGTCCAGGATGGTCTTGAACTCCTAGGCTCAAGCCATCCTCTTACTTTGGACTTCCAAAATGCTGGGATTATAGGTATGAGCCACTTCTCCCAGCCTTATATGGTTTTATAGAAAATGTTATCTTGCGTCCATCTCAACCTTTAGATGGCAAGTGGACTAAAGGATTCTTGCAAAGATACCAAAGATAAAATATATTAATAACAATGATGTAAGCAACAAGCAAGCTTCAGAAAAAAAAAGGCAGAGCTGACATTTTTACCACTCCCTACAATATGAGTTCATGGTTAGTCACCTCAGAAGTAAAAGCAGTGACAATCTAATTATCTAATTCTTGGACATAAATCTTGAAAATTATCAAGAAGACCTTCTGACATGTGAATTTATACCCATAACAAAATTATTAGCTACTGACAGTGTGAAGTAATCGTGATTTGCAGAATGTTTATAAGTAGTTTCGTTTCACTTTGCTATAGTTTGCTTTGTTTCAGTCCTCCAAATCTCATGTTGAAATTTGATCCCCAGCGTTGTAGGTGGGGCCTAATGTGATGTGTTTGGGTCACAAGGGTGGATCTTTCACTAATGGCTTGGTGCTGTCCTTGAGGTTGATGAGTAAGTTCTTGCTCTATTAATTCCCCAGAAAGCTGGTTGTTAAAAAGAGCCCTACACCTCCCCCTTCTCTTGCTTCCTCTTTCTTGCTGTGTGATCTCTGCACAGGCCTGCTCCTGTTTGCTTTCTGTCATGAAGGGAAGCAGCCTGAAACCCTCATGAGAAGCAGATGCAGGTGCCATGCTTCTTGTACCGCCTGCAGAATGGTGAGCCAAATAAATCTCTCTTCTTTATGAATTACACAGCCTCAGGTATTTATAGCAACACACAAGTGAACTAACACACACTTTATTTCATCTTTTAAATTTTCTAAATTTGCTACATGTATAAGATGTATAAATAAGTATATTTCTGGAATGCTTGCTAAACGTTTATTGATGGCATAATGAATTAAAAATGCTTGAAGATCACCGTATGTGAGAATGCATTTTAAAAAGAGATGCTGTAGTGATTCCCCAAGGAGTGCTCTATAAAGTGTACCTGTGTTTATTACTTTATATGTCATATTTAGGTGTAAATTTCATGTACACAGTTTGCAATTACTAAATTCCTGTGCCTTTCAATGAATTCTTCTACAAGTTGGTCATAGAATTTTCTCTGTTCTTCCATGGTGTGGAAATATGTGAAGACCAACCAAAAGCAGAGACTGTTTATTCAGAGGTTGTTAGAGCAAGGGAGTCAGCTACCATTGCTTATATTTTAGCAAAGACTCAAAGGCAAGCAGAAGGGTAGGAAAGCTCCATAGAGGAAAAAAGGGAAGGTTTCAGGTATGTTCTGACTGAAGGTTGTTGGCATGGGGAAGCTGTAGGCAGGCTACTAGAAGTGGGACATCCTATGTGATTGGTTAGGGGTGTATATTTGGCTTTGTCTGGTTGGTCATAAGTTAGAAATGGGGGCAAAAATAAGGGAAGTTGTCAGGTTAACCAAGTCCTCGCCATTTTGTGCTGATTGTTATAGAAGTTATTATTAAGCTTCTTAGATTGTTACTAGAGATAGGAGTCTGACTTTCTACAGGTCTGATTTATATTAGGCTGGCTTCCTGGGCTGCTTATCGTAGATAAAGAGTTGGTTTCCTGGGCAGGTTGCTTCAGGCTGTGGGTCAGCATTCTATTTTCACATATGGTCTAGTCATTGTCCATTTGTATATTTATCTCTCAGTGACTGTTTAGTTTTAGGATGCTCCTTCTACGACTCTGCTTAAAAATGCCTTCCTAGATTTTGCATTAATACTTTCTGTTTTGACAGTTTTCTAAAAATTATACAAAATGATTTAAAATAATTTCCACCTCCTGAATGTTGCACAATGAAGACATAGTGCTGAAATCACTGCTCTGGATACTGCTGGCTGCATGTTAATTCTTTCTAGCCTTTGGGGAAGCAGATCCACAGCATCTATAAATCTCTGTTCCACAGGATCTCTGGGGTCTTTCTAATGTTCGGCCTAAGCAGAACAAGTATGCTAAAAGAAATGCAGTATATTCCACTCACAGGTGCCCAGTTTCAACTATAAAGACGTTTATTCCAAGAGGCAAAGTTCTTCTCATTTTCTTAGGATAAATTTATAAAATTGAGATAAAAATTACATTACTTTTTAAGAAAAGAGAACATTTTAAAAATACTCATTTTAAAATCTATTGAAATCACCATGCACATTTGTTCTTAGACAAGTGTTTTTTAAATGTTATTAAATATATTAAAAGTTTTACCAATACTTGCTTATGAAAGGGAATTTGGAACAAACAGAACAGTGAAAAGAAGATAAAAAGAGTTATGAAACCCAAAGGAATTCAGTGTTATTTGAAAGTATGTCCTTCTAGTCTTTTTTGTCCTAACCTATAGAATTAAAAAATAATATGTAAATAGAGCCATTTATTTTCAAAATATTTTTTTGTCTTCTTGCTCATTTCAACATATACAGCATTCCATTCTTACAAAAAAGTTCTACAAAGCATTCCCCATAATTCTGCCCCATTCATGGGGCTCCTTATCTGGCTTGGAAAAATAAGAGGAGAAGGTAGCAGTTTACTTGCTGGAAAACCAAGTGGAATTGTGTCATTGTGTTTCTATTCACCAACCTGTAGACTCAGGAGGAATTAAAGGGACATGACATGATTAACCACTTTTCTATATAAGCCAACAAAGATACATGCATATTCTATTAAGACTTCCCTGTTCTAGCCCCTCTCCTACTGTTTCCACAGCGGCATGGACCCTGAGGCTAACTTGTCTGACACTATACAAAAGGAAAGAGGGAATTGTACCTTGATTCAGAAAGGGTGTGAAAATACCGGTATTATATGGGAAGACATAATATGCTTATCAGTAGGTCGAGTGCGGTGGCACACGCCTGTCATCCCAGCACTTTGGGAGACCAAGGCAGGCGGCTCACTTGATGTCAGAAGTTTGGGACCAGCCTGGCTAACAGGGTGAAATCCTGTCTCTACTGAAAGTATAAAAATTAGCTGGGCATGTTGGTGCTCGCCTGTAGTTCCAGCTACTCAGGAGGCTGAGACAGGAAAATTGATTTAACCTGGGAGGTGGAGGTTGCAGTGAACCAAGATCACGCCATTGCACTCCCGCATGGGCAACAGAATGAAACCCTGTCTCATAAAAAACAAACAAGCAAACAAATAATAATATGCTTATAAGTAAACATATTTTGCTGTTTAATTTTAACATGATGTCATTCAACAAAGCATAATTTTGTTTTTGTTGGTATTTTCAATGCATGTGCTCCCTCACCTCTTTTGTCCCTGAGGGTTATTTTTCGCTACTCTGGGATATGGAGGAGTGGTAAAAAGAAATTTAGAAATGTTAAATTTACTGTAGTTGCTGTGAGTTTGTCCTGACTTCTCAACACTTGGGGGGTCCACAGCTTTTCACAGATGGATATCCTTAACCATCTCTAAGGAGGTGGTCAATATCTATCAACAATCGTGGAGAAGGGGAACCATTCTTCTCCACAGACCAGATAATTCCTCACCAGCACCTCTCTGAAAGAAGAGGTTTAAGTGGTGATTGTTAACGCCCATTGGAGATAGGGTGGGGCAGGATGAGGGTGGGTTGGTGGATCAAGTATTATACTCTAATCTGGTTACCTGGTTTAACACAGGAGACCTTACTACCAAAGCGAGGAGACAGGATTCTAAACATTATAGAAGTAAATTTCATGGAACTTTTGATCTCTTTTCAAAAGAACTTCCAAGTTATGTTTGTCACCCAGCGTCAATAAACATCTGGCCTCTGGTCTTGGTCATCAGTTTTAACACCAAAAGGCAAGTGTCAAATTAAGGCAACAACTGAAAAAGCATTCCACTGTTCTACCTTTCTTCTCTGACATTTGTCCTTTCTCTCCTTCATTTTCCACAACCCATGGCTATCTCCTTTATAGGAACCCTCTCCCCAACCTCAATTCTCTTTCCTCCCCATCTCTTGCATTTCACAGAATAGGCTACTCACCAATACAGAAGTAACGATATTTAGAGAACTGTTTTGCATTTTGCCAATTTTACACTCTATCTGCTCAATGAATGCCAAAGCTTCTCCACCTCCTGCTTTCTGCTGCCTCACAGAGGTCTTGAGGGGTGAAAGGATAAAAGGGGAGTCAAACTTTTGACTCTGAACTGTAGTTAGAATTTATCTAATTTTTGTTACTTTCCTTATGGTCTGTTTGATAATTTTTCTTTTCTCTTTATCAGTATTTTTACCTTATGCAATAGGAACTAATAATCTTGACTTTGACCATACAATAAGAGAGAATTCTGCATTCTTCTTGCATACTCTAGGAATATATAGAACAAAGCTTTCCTACAATGACAGAACATGAAGGGCACCTGCCCAAATCATTTCTCTTTTTATTAATCCATTGGAGTTTCTGGAATGCTACTCTAGTCTGGTAATTCTGAAAAGAGTTTCCATGAATATTCAGGAAGATTATCCTACTAGTATAATGCTAATCATAAGTATTTTCAGTGTTAGAATATTATTAACATCTTTTGTTTCAGATTATATACCATTCCATCCATGTTAAATAATTTGCTAAACATTTCATATCATAGCTAACATTTAGGTTTTGGTCAATTAAATTATTATACGTAAGACTGCTCTGAACATCTTGGCATATAGTTTTTCTGAATTTTAGATTAAAATACCATCACGGAAACAAAAAAAGTTTTCTAATAAACAGAGGCTCTGCAAACACATAGTTCTTTTATCTTTTTCCTATTATTGATATTTAAAAATCTACATAAAGCATTTTCAGTATTGTGTTATTAAAAATAATCCAATTTATATATGTTTCATTATGATACCAAAGGTCAATGAATACTTATCCCCTCCAGCTTGTCTTTCTATTTGTGTATTGTGTTAGTATTAAATAGAACATGTTAGTGAAAGTTAATTTCTCATTTGTTAAATTAAAAATATGCTCTTCTAAATGAAAATTACTGCAGAAATTTAGTAGTGAAATGTTAATCTGAAGAAATAAACTGAATTATGTGATTATTTTCTTGAATATATTTTCTGAACTGCTTACAAACTGGAAGATATTATATTAAATTCTTCTCCAAAGGATTACACCAATGGGTAATTTCAAAATCTGAACCAATTTATGTAAAAATAGAAATAAATTAAGATTCTCTTTTGAATCATTTATAAAATAACAAGGAATTATTACTTCAAAATTTTTATACCCACTAATGCTTCTGGTAAAAGTGCTTAATCTCTGCATATTTCTTTATAAAACTTTGTTTGATTTTTGAGAAACCTGGCCAATAAATATAGACAGTAGAAAAGTAAATCATGTTTAGGTTTTAATTTGGGATCTAATCAAACATGTAATGATCATCTGTGTTGCACAGAACAAAAAGAAATATGAGGTAAACTCACTGCATTCAAAGAATAATCAAAATGAAAGAGACAAAACATGGACTTATGAAATGTTAATTAATTTATTTAAAACACAATTTAATTGGAGAATTGGACCATCTGAGTGTCACAAGTAATACTATATAAATACCAAAATTGTAATCAAACTTTTGCAATGAAGTATAATTTGATAAACAGCCTGTTTTGCCAGGGGGTTAGGGAGCGTGTCAGGGAGAACTCCTGAGAGACAAGGGATTTTTATTCTATCAAAACCTCCCTCATCAGTGGCTACATGGAGAATCCATGGAAAGTATGTTAGAACAAAGCTTTCCTACATGGACAAACTATGAAGCATGTCCCACCCAAATCACTGCTGGTTTATCAAGCCATAGGATGGCAATTGTGTAAGGGGGTTTCAAAACTATTTAGGAAGGTTATCCTGCAAATATAACACTGACCATAAGTATTTCATGATCTGCAGCTTCTCCAGATCAGTTTGGAGCACATGAGTCCTGGTGAGTGAGTAATAACAATGTAATAATAACAAAGACTATCTTCAGGGAAATATAGAAATCTAAGAGAGGTTATTGCAATTTAAGTGGAAGTGCCATGAAAATTATATGACAAAGATGAACAAGCATAAGGAGCAAACTTCATTTTCACTGAGTGTAATGGGTTGAATGGGTCAGATGCCAAGACAGATATACTAAGAAACATTGGGGAAAGTGTCTGGAATGATAAAAAGGATAGGGAACAGATATAGGTGGAGAAAGCCTTCAGACCATGATAAAGGTTTGACAGCTACGAAGGGAGAAAAGGAGGAAAAGAACATCACTTTGAAAGAGCCTCAGACTGCAGGACGCGTTGGAGAAAACCTCAACCAGGCATAGAGCCAAATCGAGGCAGAGGCTGACTGTGCCAACTCCAACCATAAAGAATGAAGACATTTTAAATAAGATAAAAAATAAATGACACATGAAAGGGTGCTTGAATTTGCAGTAGCGAAAGATTACAAAGGGAAAGGAAAATATTGTATTTTAAAGACAGATCATTGGAATTTCAATTTCTGGCAATATATGGCAGACTAGGTGGCATAAAAATAACAAAGACAAGAAACTCTAGGGCTATAAAACAGGTGAAACTGTTTGAGAAAATATAACAAAGGCATTTCTAAATGAAGATCTGACCATTGAAGAAAGTCAAAGGAGTCCTAGGGACCAAAGATGAAGAGGAGCCTGAGAAACTGAGTTGAATGTGGGAGTTAATTTTGTCTGCCTTGGGATGGAGGTAGAGTGCCAGTTCTGAAAGCTATGGGCATATATTTTAATGACCACCAGAATGACAGGAGGAGCTGAATCTCTGGTGGAATTAGAAGTGAAATGAACTTTATCTTAAATCTCCACATATAGGAGCCTAACAAGAATTACCCAACTGACAATGGTGTAGGGGAAGCCAACTAAGCAAATATAAAGAAATGAATACCAGACTATAAAGCTACCTACCAGCCCAAGGAGAGGGGGGAAATAAATCTTGTCTTTTTGACTTGTGTTCTTGGAGGGGGAAAAAGTGTGATTTCATAATTATGGCTCTACGTGCACATGGGTTTGTTACACTACTTTGATAATTTTGTAATCTGCAAGTCAAGAATTTATGATCAACATCAGTCTGTGTCTGATAATATCTCTTGGTGGTCTGACAGAGGCAAACACAAAAGATTTGTAGGGGAATGTAGGATTGAGGAAGTCTGAATGGAAAGGAAGAGGATAAGACATACAACAGAAACATTAACCCTAAGTAAGTCGGTATAGCTGTATTTAATTTAGGCCAAGAACATCTTTAGGGATAAAAAGATTACTAGGCCTGTGCAATGGCTCATGCCTGTAATTCCAACACTTTGGGAAGCTGAGGCAAGAGGACTGCTTGAGGCCAGGAGTTGGAGATCAGCCTGGGCGACACAAAGAGACACCATCTCTAGTAATAATAATAATAAATTAGCTGGGTGCTGTGGCACGTACCTGAGGTCCTAGCTGCTTAGGAGGCAGAGGTGGGAAGATCACTTGAGCCCAGGAATTCAAGGTTACAGTGAGCTATGATCTCGTTGCTGTACTCTAACTTGGTTAACAGGTCAAGATTCCATCTCAAAGAAAACAATTTCAGGAGGTAGTATGTGTTGTGAAAAATAATGAAATAGTGTGAGGAGAGAAAGGAAAACAATACAGGGGTACTACTTTTCATAGACTGGTGAAAAAAAGCTTTTAAAATTACGATGACATTTGTGCTAAGGCCCAAAAGGGGAGGAATAAGCAATGTAAACATATGAGGGAAGATCTTCACGGCATAGGGATTAGCAAGTGCAATGGCCTTGAGGTAAGAGTATGCCTAGTGTGTTTACCGGACAGTGAGGAGGCCTGTGTGATAGGAGTGGGGTGTATCATGCAGAAAGTGGCAAGAAATAATGTCCAAAAGGTCATAGGTGGTTGGATTACGGAGGTCTTGATGGCCATTGCAGCAATTTTGGATTTTGTTTCAGAGTGAGATGGAAGGTTTTTGAGCAAAGGTATGTTTTGTTTTAAAAGACTAAACTCGGGCTGTATGACAGAGTTTGCACTGTTAGGAGGGCAAGAAAATAAGCAGAAAGACCAGTCTGAGTGCTACTGCAGTAGTCCAGATGAGAGACGATTGTGGCTTGGACCACTGGAGGTGAGGAGAAGGAATCAAGCAAGTTCTGGGTAAATTTCAAAACAGAGTCCATGGGATTTGGTGTGAGAGAAAAAGAGGAATGCAGATAATAACCTCTTGCATTCTAGTTTGAGAATCGGAAAAACAAGAGTTGTCAGTTACTGAGAAGGGGAACGGCAGAGAAATAGCAGGTGGGTGAGAAAATTTAAAGTTTGACGTGAATACCTAATAAAGAAAATTATATAATTTCAAGGAGCCGGGGATAATTTAACAGTCATGGTGTGGATTGTAATATATTTCCCTTTAATGGATTGATCAAGTCGACAAAATTTCAAGTACAAAATATTTAAACAGGCTGGACTTGGTGGCTCACACCTGTAATCCCAGCTCTTTGGGAAGCTGAGGCAGGTGGATCACGAGGTCGAGTTCGAGACCAGCCTGGCCAACATAGTAAAACCCCATCTCTACTAATAATACCAAGAAAATTAGCTGGGTGGGGTGGCATGTGCTTGTAGTCCCAGCTACTTGGGAGACTAAGGCATAAGAATCTCTTGAACCTGGGAGGCAGAGGTTGCAGTGAGTCAAGATTGCACACACTGTACTCCAGCCTGGGCGACAGGGGGACACTCTGTCTCAACAACAACAACAAAAAAAAAAAAAAAAAAGATTTAAACAGTGCCATTAAGAAGTTTTATTTAATGGAAATATGTAGACTCCTGCAAGCCAAGGTATCTTTTTAAACATGCATACAAGATTTACAGAAACTGTCTACGTACTGGACCAGAAAACAAACTCAACAAATTTCAAAGAGCTGGTATTCTACAGACCACATACTTTAACCACAACACAATCAAGGAATAAATCAACAACAAAAGAGAACTAAGGGATAATTAAAAGAAAGATAGCAGGCTGGAAAGAAAAGGACTTTAGTGAAATGAAATATCACTAACTGTAGCTATATTTGAACAAGCTTGCTGTCTTTGGTTATATCTGGGGGTAGGAGAGGCTTTCCATCTCGCCTGGTTCGTGATTAGGTTTCCTTGAACAAGGCTAATTTTGGCTCTCTTCAGGAACGTCTCAGAGATCCCTGTAACTTGGGCAATTCACTTCAGGGTGATTCATTTCTTGGAATCTGTAAAATCTCTAAATTTTTTTTTTCTTTTTAAGCTTGTCCTAAAATCCACATCATTTTAGCTTTCTGAAAGTAGCTATGGTCGTTGGACCCGCCAACCTTGTTCGGTTCAGGCTTGAGTGTCTGGACGGTTCTTGGAATGCTAGAACTGTCCCGAATTCAAAGATATGGCAGAAAATAGGGGCCTCTTTGGGTGATTCTGCTCTAGGTGTCAAGAACTTATCCTTCCCTGGTGTGTAACTGGCACAGGTGGTTGTGTTAGAAAACCAGCCATGAGCTGGTCCTTACTTACACAGCTCTTTTAAGCTACTGTCATCATTTTAGAAACGTGCACCAACAATGCACAAAGTGAAGCCCTGTAGCTTTCTGTGATGCCTGGTTCTCTTTCTGAACTTACCCTGCTTGGCTCCAGCTCGCCTCTTCTGCTTCTGATCTTCCTGGCTTTGGACTTGCCTCTTCATACCCCATAGGATAGATATTATTGTGTTTCCACATATGACCTTGAAACATCCATTGATTGACTTCATGTGTTTGATCCCTGTCTAGGTAGTTTCAGTCCAGTTTAGGAATCTATCTCCAGTATTCCCAGAGCCTGGGCTGAGAAGGTGCAATGTTCAAGCAGACAGCCTGGAATCAGGGCCTGTGCCGATTGAAATAGTTATTCTATAGTTTTCTAATTAGGGTTATTTTTTTCTGACTATAAAACTAATAAGTAATTGTAAGAAATTGAAAAATAAAAAGAACGTAAAGAAGAAAATAAGCACTCTTCTAAGTCGCTGGTATCCCTTGTTCAGTGGGTATTCTGCTTCTAACGCTCAGGGGTATCCTTTGGTGTGTGGTGTTAACAGTTCCCACGGAAGCTTTCTATGCATAAAAATTACTAAATGAATGGGCTTTTAAAAGAATTTAATTTTAAGCTGTGTACAGAGCTTTAGGTGACGTTTTCTTTAACATTAATGCATATTACCACAAGTTTATAAAATTCTTCATAAACACAATTTTAAATGCTTGTTTGATAATTAAGCATATGTATAGCCTTTACACTTAATAATTTATTGATAATTTTAAAATCTGTGTTACTGCTTTCCTGGGAGGCTCATATTTTTCCTAATGAAATAATGACATTTGCTAGTATTATTTATTTTTTATTGTATTTTCTAAGGTTGATGTCTTGCATATCTAATTATTTTCCTTTCTAAAAAGGAATGATAAACACTTCTTTAAGGAAATATAATTTTACCTTTGTGAAAGGATTCTCATTTTTTGAGTTTCCTGTAATGAGTAAATTAGCTTTGGATATTTTTAAAGATTCAGGGTCTTATTAACTTAACAGAGTAACAACTAAATCTCCAAATCCTTTAGGAATAAGACGTAATATCTGAGGAAGGCCAGAAAAGCAAAATTTCAGTTTCACTTTCCATTTCTAGGGATAGTGAAAATCACACTTCTAAAAATGTTCCCAATGCTTCCAGACCAACAAATATCTCCTTTTATAAACGATTGCAAACTCGAACAGAATAATTTTTTGTTTCATCTCTTTATCTGCATAATATTCAGCCCAAGCTCCATCATTTGCTGGTTGTGAGTTTTTGGACAAATTATTGAATCTCCCTAATCCTCACGTATAAAATGGAGTAATAATTATACCTTCCTCATTGGATTGTGGTAAGGATAAAATATACTATGCACGGTGGCTAGCCTGGATCATTGAATTTTAGATATTATTATTTTCATTATGCTATTGGTGTACGTAGCGAAATACGACAGTTAATATTGTGGACTCTGGTGTAAAGGTTGTTGGTTCAAACTTAGCCTGCCACTTACTCATTTTGTGGCCTTGGAAAGGCATGTACTAACCTCTTGTGCCTCAGTGTTCTCATTCGCAAAAAGGATACAATAATAGTGTTATCTCATGGCATTTTTATGAGAATTAATACATATATATGCATACATATATGTATAAATATGTAGTACTGAGAACAATGTCTACTAATTGCTGTCTAGGTGATTGTTTGAATAAAATGAAATGCTTAATATATTTTTAAAACAAAAGGTGAATGGTATAATTACAAAACAAACTAAATCATGTCACTCTATCTTTTTACAAGTGCCAATATGTCTTTTTCTCTGAAGTGTTCAGTAACCAGTAAAACTGCAAAATCTGAGATTGTTAGCCTGAAGGGTCCTCAACTTGACCAATATCCAAGGAATCACTTGTAGTACTGGCAGGGTTTGAGGTTACTGCTTCAGAATCGTCAACATCTGAGATGAGTCAGCTGATGCCTCCTCTTAGATTCTTCAGTAGAGCCCAAGAATAGGAGAGAAGTATCATGAATAGGTGGCCTTCTCTCTGTATGTTTATGGGAGTATTACCATCCTTTCAAGTACAGAAAGGAAGTTGTGGATTAGAGAGATGAATTTGCTTTTAGAGAGTCAATGTCTTGGACTGTCCCTGGGGAAAAAGGAGTTCACATAGAAATGAGAATATAAACAATGTGATTCCATTCTTCCTACCCTAAGACTCTTCATAAACGATGACACAATAGAAGACTTTCAAGCAAAGGATAATTATTTTTCACAAGGCAAATGAGCCTTTGGATTATTTCCCTATGTTTCAGATGTCTTAAGAGTTCTTCAGATGAGGTCCAAAGTGCAGCAGAACATAATCATCCCACTTGGAAGGCAGCCATGGAATGGGATGACTGAATAAATACTACCGTTTAGCACCATTTATCTCAGGCTTTAGTGGGTTGTGGGCAAGGTTGTGGAGAGATTTCTTGCCATATTCTAAAGTTAAACCCAAAGAGAAGGCAGTCCAGTCCAGGGGTCACTGTTCCTCCATTATGAACCTTCATAGATTATTATTTATTTATTTTAATGATAGATTTAGGGAGTAAAAGTGCAGTTTTGTCACATGGATCTATTGCATAGTGGTGAAGTCTGGGCTTTTAGCCAGAGTAGTGTACATTGTACCCAATGCTAGTATTTCACCCCTCACCCCCACCATCTCACCATCTCACTCTTCCAAGCCTCAGCCTCTATTATTCCACCCTATTATTCCATCCATGTAACTTCATCAATTGCCTTAAAATTGTATTTTGATTGGCAGGAGGCAGAGCTGGTTTTGAGCATCTAAAATTTGAAAATTTGACTGGAAATGTGATAGTCAGTTTGCATGTCTATGAATATACTTTTGCTGCTGGGCTTTTCTTCAATATGTTATTCTGCTGACAAATTAGGGCCATTAAAAATTCCTTGCTGTAGAGGCAGTTGATTATTTAAGGTAAGACTGTGGATACCTCTGTCAGCCTTTGACAGAAGACACAAACCATAATTCGGAATCTGTAATGTAAACCTTGAAACAACTGAGTAACTTAACAGACTTGAATCAAGCATAAACAATGAAGTGGTTTGAAAGGGTTGGTCTCCCCAAAATGTCACGTTCCACGGAAGAATGCTTTCTCTATTTGATCTGTCACTAGAGCTCTCAAAACATGACACTCCTTGAACACAATATACTTTGATGATAAACTAGATTAACTTTCCCAGTACAAGTGAAAGGCCACCTGTTGCCAGAATGGCCATATTCCTCGTTGGCTGTCTTGTAGCTGTCATCACTTCAATGCAATCTGCAGCCGACATGCTGGAATATAATGAATATGTCAGAAGTTGGAGGTCAGCCATCCAAGTACATGAAAACTTGGCTCGCCTACAGTGTCAGCATGGAGGCCTCCCTATCATCTTGTGCAAAGGATTTCTGCACCACTTGATTTGTTTGCACAGGGTTTGTTGCTGTTGGATGGGGCGTATTTCTGAGAGGCTTTTTGACAGCCCATTCAAATATTTTCAGTGTGGAAAAACAGGGCTTCTGGTTTCAAGCTCTTCAAATAATAGGTGTTGTGAAATGCTGTGGAAGCTGATGGTGGAGGGGATCTGTTGTTGGTTTTAGTGTAAAAACACCCATAAAGACTGTTAGAAGTGTTTTGGTTGCAGTGGAGAGGAAGATGGGTTGGAAGATCAGAACTACTGGAGAT
Source organism: Cacajao melanocephalus (assembly GCA_963573385.1). Classification (NCBI taxonomy): domain Eukaryota; kingdom Metazoa; phylum Chordata; class Mammalia; order Primates; family Pitheciidae; genus Cacajao; species Cacajao melanocephalus. Next base: position 48,250 of record CAUYLG010011802.1, on the reverse strand, counting down.
CTCAGTGGTGCTGAGTTCCTACCTTCTCCTGCCCACCCTTCACTTTCAGTGGTATTGGGTCATGCGGACCACAAGTTCTAGGCACTGGAAGGTATAAAATAGCACATCATTTGTAGTTATATGCTCTATGTTTATTACAGAAAGAGTGCAATATGTATCTGTTTTCCCAGGCCACAATGCTGAGGAGTAATGAGAGGCTTTTGTTCGCTCATGGCATGTCTATTCTTTCCCTGTTTCTTCTCACAGTAAAGTCTGTTTTGGCTAACAGCACCAGAAAGAGGCCCTCTGAAGTCTTGGTCAGTGTAATTAAAGGATCATGAGTAATTCCACTGGCTGAAAGTAAGAGAGTTTAAAAGCAGTCTTAGCTATTGTTAAATGCTTGCCCAGAACATTTAAAAACTAAGTAAAAGAATTCTGTCCTTGGCTGTAGCAGCTAGGGCAGAATTTCTCAGCCTTGGCACTCCTGACATTTGGGATCAGATAACTCTTTGTTATTGGGGGCAGTCCTGTGCATTTTAGGATCTTTGGCACCTCCCCAGTCATGACAATTAAAATATCTCCACATGTCCCAAATTTAATATCCCAAATGTTCCCTGGGGCCCACTGTGAGGCAAAATTGTCCCCCATGGAGAACCACTGAGTTAGGGGCATACTAAGATCCTAGAAGGTTATTACATTAAAATATCATAAAGAAGCAAACCCATCCTCCCAACTTTATCTCCTGTTTTAACATCAAAATATCAACTGAAAAGGAGGAGGATGTTTATTGTACTCTATACCACAATTCACATTCATACAGCCTATGCTTATGAGTTTGGGTGGCCAAAGACACAAGATCATCTGTTTGTTTTGGTAACAGCTACAATATTAGTTCCCATTTATTGAGCAACTGAGTTGTGTGCTAAGTCATCTATGGGTGTTATTTCACTTGCTTTTCATGACAAATGTAGAGGTTAACTATATTATGACCATACTTTCTTATCAGATGAGTACACTGAAGTCTGGAGCATTTAAACTGCTTTCCTAAGGTAGACCCTTTGTAGGTGGCAGTGGTTTCACCCAGAGCCCGGATGTTGAAGTCCAGCACAGTTCTCCCTCTGTGGCTGAATCACAGTGGAAGGACGCCTGCTCCCGGGGTCTGAACAGTTGCTGGTCCTCAACAGCCGATGTTCAGCAGATTTCTTTCTAGCACCTTCACATAATTTAGGCCTCAATGAGTCACATCCTATAATCGTTTTATGAGAACAAAGTGGCAAATAGCTAATTTAAAATTATCCCTGTCAAAAGAAGATAAGAAAATTACGTGTGGGTTTGATAAAAAACATTTTATATCTCTTCTAAAACACTTGTTAAATTTTAACGAGCCGTGACCTTATAAACTTAGACCTATAATGTATCGGCAAGCTACATGCTCACTAGGAATCCAAATCCCCACTCAATATTCACTTTGCATTAATTAACTCAGTGTTTAATTTTGCTATTTGTTTCCATCATCTTTGACATTTTCTACATGTGGTGACAAGGAGAAATATTTGACTACCACATTACATTTTTTTTCTCTCTCGTTCCGCCAGTGGAGGTTTAAAAACTAGTGAAATGGTCAAGGGTCAAAAAGATTGAGCAAAACAAAACTAAATGAAAACAGAGCCACCAATTAATACACAGCCTGGAAGATGAACTAACAAATTTGCCCTCATCTGTGTTTTCTCATTCCAATACCAGACTTCCTTTCCTCCTTTATTTATATATTTTTAAAATCTTCCCTTCTGTTTATTTCCATTTATCCTGCTACAGTTCCCCAAATTGAATATAAAAGGAGAAGAGCCTTTTCTCTTAGTTTTTATTTTAATCTGTGCGTTAGGCCATTTCTTCATTAGCAGTTAGTAGACACTCAGCAAATGTTTACTGTCGTTTGCTGAGTATCTACTCAACAGAGCTCAGTTGGTCAAGTCAGAGTAGAAAACACAACAAAACAGAAGAGATAGACAAAACTTAGCTATATGGAAAAAAAACTATACTGCCATTAAATGGTGGAAGACAGAATGTGAATTGTTAATGCCATATTTCACAGATTCGTTTTTAACAACTCTTTATCATGGAGAATTTCAAACATATGCAAAAGTTAGAATAGTAAATGAACATATACTTGTCATTCAGCCCCAAAAGCCATCAAACCATGGCCTCGTCTCAGACTGTATTATTTAGATGAAATGAGTCATCCCATTTTTTAGCAGTTTAAAACAAAATACATCTATTATTTCACAGTTTCTGTGGATTCACTCTTTGCCTTGGGCTTATTCGGGTCTTCTGGCTGTGAGTCTCTCACAGGCTGCAGTCATCTCAAGACTCACCTGGAGCCAGGCACTGTGGCTCATGCCTGTAATCCCAGCTCTTAGAGAGGCAGAGCGGGAGGATAGCTTGAGCCCAGGAGGTCGAGACCTGCCTGGGCAATATAGCGAGATCCCGTTTCTTAAAAAAAAAAAAAAAAAAAGACTCAACTGGAAAAGATCCATTTCCTAGGCCCGATTTAGTTTCTCATGAGTTGTTGGCTGTAGGCCTCCCTCTGTTCCTTTTCACGTGGGCAGCTCTGTAGAGAGCATCTCACAATATGGAGTTTGCTTCATCAGAGCACCAGCAAGAAAGAGAGCAAGGCGCAGCGAACAAGAAGGGAAGATTCAGTCTAAGATTCAGTCTAATGAACGAGGTACCCCGATCATCCTTGCCATATCTATTCCTCAGAAAAAAGTCACTAGGTCCAGCCCACACCCAAGGGGAGGGGATCACATGCCAGGAGGCAGAAATCCTTGGAGGCCACTTCCAAAGTCTACCTGCCATGCCTCCTTTCATCTCTACCCTCCAACATTATTTTAAAGAAAATCCCAGATTTCATGTCATTTCTTCTGTAAATATTTCAACATACAGCCCTAAAAGATAAGGGCTCCTTCAAAAAATGCATAACCAAATATATAAAAAATATTCTCAAATATCCAATGTTCAAGTTTTCAATTGTCTGATGAATATCATAATGCATTGAAATTGATTATGTTTTAAAAATACACGTTAAGTCTCTTTTAATCTATTGTTTCTCTCTTCTCTCTTGCAATTTACTTGTTGAAGAAGCCAGCTTGTTTGACCTGCAATTTCCTGTAGCCTGGGTTTTGCCAATTGGATCCCTGTGGTGTTCATTTATCGTGTCCTTTATATTTCCTTATAAATTGATGATCATTTATTTTTAAGATAGCATTTTTCACAAACTGAAATTAGGACACACGTTATCATTAAAGGCACTGTATTGTAATTTCTCAGGTGATAGCTATGATATTGTTGTCATTCCCCAGGCTGTGCAAACTTGTCTTGGCTATTTACATCGTTATCGTGCCCATTGAGTTGTGTGCTATTACGAGTGCTGGGTTTAATTCCCACACTTTTTTTTTTCTTCAAAAAGACTGCACCATGATTATGTATGGAAAGGAAAAATTGCTGTGTGTGCAGCAACACAGAAACAGAATAGGGGGTAAAAATTTGACATATTCATGACTGGACATCAATAACTCCTTGATATTGGAGATGGCAAACCAAGTTAGAACATTTGAGAAAGGAATGTATGTCCTGATATGGTCTGAAAAGATCAAGGAAGTACCAATATCAACACTTAGCAACTGGTGTCAGTCCTTTGGAAGAAAATTCCATAGTCAGTAATGGAGTATTCTATCGCAATATATTCAAGGTATGTATTATCTTTCAATAAAATAGTATGGAAAAACATAACTATTTAGAAAAACATAGAAAGACTAATTTCAAGGCATATCGTTAATGACTTTGTGTATAAAAGTGATTCCTGCTGAGTTTTTTTCTTAGAATTTTTTTCAGAATATATATTGGCTTTGGGAAATATTAAGTGAAAATGATAACAAACAGCATTGCATAATCAATATTATCCTAATTAACACTCAGGGAGAAGATTGGAAAGAAATATATCCAATTGCTATGAATGATGAAATTCTGGGACACTTATTTTTTAATTTATATTTTGTTTTTCTGGATTCTTTACAATAAACAAGAATACTTTTCAAAACCAGAAGAAAACCCCACAAAACTCAGTAAATATTATTTTTGTAAAATCACTGTCAGAAGACTGATATTCTGGGTTGTGAGATGGCTTTTGTGAGAGAAGGTCTGAATGTCCTTAAGCTCACAGACTGACGGTGCGGGGGTGAATGATATTTCTTGACTGTGGAGGCCCTGGACAGTCTTTGTGTCAATGAACTCTGCCTCTTCCTGCTTGTGAAGCAAGCACTCCATCCGCCCCTGTCTCTGGCAGTCTTTGATGCTGACTCATGAGGGATTTTCTCCAATCCCTATTGGTTGTTTTCCACATTACCCAGGTACGATGTTCTCATGATGAGCTTGGCAAGGCCTTTTGCGTTCTTTGCATGAAGATTTTTTTTTTTTGGTAGTATCTTAACTGCATATTAAGCATGTGAAGCAATGCTTAAAATGCTAGCATTTTAGCTAACATTTTCATTGTTTTGGATACATAGGAGTCTGGAAAAATAAGTTTTAAAAACAATCTCAATAAGTATAAAACAAAAAAATCTAATAGCGTTTTTATCAGTTTAATTGGTAAGTTTTCTTCCTTAGTGACTATTAAAACAGTTGTGTGTTTTTCAGCAAAGTTAACAGATTTGATGAACTATATTAATAATAACAAAACTGAAAAAAAGCAAACTAAATAAATAAACTGAAGAAATTATCTCCTCTAGAGCTAAGATTAGGAGATTTGGGGATTTATCTCTTTCTTCTCTCATCATATGTCTTTTCTTGTTGATAATCCCACATTTCCTTGACAGCAGACACCATAAGTTGCTAAATACACCATAAACTGAATAACAGCATTTCAGAAAAAATAGGTACCTATAATATCGCACAACTTTCTTTTTCCTGACAGATATATATTCTTCAGTTCATAAGTTTGACTTAAGCATAAGGTTTCTTGCATTTAAAGTCCAGATATTCTCCCAAGTCTATTTTGGCACCATCTGCGGGATCATGGTGACTTCTGCACTTCTCCTCAGAACCTGAGTTTTATCATCTATTCTTCTTTAGCATGTTCAGGAACAAAAGACTAATTTTGAGGAATATAACAGTATTTCAGTTTTCATGAACAGTTCCCATGTGGTTAAAATCATCATTACATTTTTTTTTCCTTTTAATTGAATCACATATTGATGGACATTAAACCTTTCTTAAAAGTCAGCTGGGAATTTCTGATGGATGGATGATGGTATCAGAGTGATAGTCATTTAGAATTCAAGAACAGACATCATCAAACCTTCATAATTTTGAGAAATACATGCCCATCCTAAGAGATTTGGCAATTGCTGTTGCATTTAATTATACTACATAGAGCATGACAATTCTGTAAAAACAATAATCATTTGTTTCTCTGTTAAATTTTAATATGTTCTTTTCAAAGACATTTTAAATGACAATTGAAATCCAAATTTAAAATAAGGTTCAGCAACATGCCATACTAACAAGGCTTATATCTCAGCTTAGGTGAGACTCAGATGAATCTCTAACCTTCTACGCACATGCTAAATTTGCACATGTGCAGGCACTGACATCTATGTCACAACTCCCTTCTCTGCCAAGTTTCTTTTGGCACTGGTTATAAATTACATGCGAATTTGAGATATGTTAAAATGTGAAAAGTTCTGCATCTTAGACTTGATGAAATTCAGTAATAAATAACATTTATTGAGTACGTATAATACGCTTGATTCTTTCCTTATTTCACTTAGTCTTCATAATTACTATAAGTACTTTATGAAGTTTTACTGTTATTGTCCCCATTATGCTGATGAAGAAAACTGAGACTTAGGGAATTTAAACCATTCACTCAAGTGAAAGGCAGAATTGAGCCAAAGTTTGAATTTGAAAGCATATAGTGTATTTCCTTCCCCAATTTCATTCCAGGAAAGCCTTACTTTTTAAAGCCTTACATGTGCTGTCCAGTAGAATTTTCTCTGATGAAAATGTTCAGTATCTGAGCTATCTACTATGGTATAGCCAGTAACTTACTGCCTGGGACTATTGAGTACTTGAAATGAGGTTAGTGTGATTGAGCAACTAACATTTTAGTTTTTTACTTAATTTTAATTAATTTAATTTTAAATAGGCATATGTGGCTGGTGGCTCCCATAGTGAATAGGGCAGCACTGGAATGAAGGTCACTGTATTTTCAGGAAAATACCAAAGAATTAAGGGACACAGAATTCACTTTTTGCTCTTGCAAAATGTCATGCAAAAGCTGTTGCAAAAAGTCATGTCTACACAGTGGAAATATTCTGAAGCAAGTATTTCTCTGGTGTGACTCTTTTCAAGGCCTTCTGGAACCTGGTCAGGAGATCTCTGCTAAACAAAAAGGAGAAGCTAGAAAAATTATCTTATTGTTGCAATGGGTATTTCCTCATGCTGTAAAGATGTCCCTTATGGGACTCTTTTCAGGTTTACTGTGACCATATTTTTGTTGATATTCGTATTAATATTTTATATTCGTGAAATAATTTACATTTTACCTATCAGTTTCCAATTATCTTATAAAACTTTTCTAGACATCCTGTAAAGTAAGCAGAATTGGTATTAGTGTTCCCACTTTACAGATGAAGAAATTGAGACTCAGGGTGTTTGTATAACTTGCTTGGGGCCACACAGGATAAGGAGTGACTTACCTGGAGCTGGTACCTAGATTTTCCGACTTCCAGTCTTCTGTATTTTCCATTACAAGGGGTTGTTTCTGTACTCTTGGATTCAAGCATATTTCACCAAACAAACTCTGCTGATAGAAACTCAGACCTTGAGTGGAGATGATTTCATGCAAGCCGGTGAGATAAGGTGTTATCCAGTGGAGCATTTGTTCCTCCCAAAGGGAGGCTTTACCAGTGGTTTGGGTGCCCTTCAGTGGGCTTACGTTGAGTGGCATCAGGTTTTCAGGTTAACTAACTTCAGTCCCGGTGGCTGTGGTGGAAGATGAGTTGCAGCCGTGCTAATTCTGCTCCCCTTCAACGTGGCCATACAAACAAGTGTTAGGTTTGCACTTTGAGGAGAAAATGAGCATGTCATAATCCCAATTCCTCCCTGGGTATTTTGGTGGGCTTCAAGCACCATTCCTTTTGTAACTAAGTGGGAAAAAGAGAAAACAGATGGTCACCTTGTCAAATCTTGTTTTCAAGTTAAATACACACAGCCTTGTTTCCTGAGTAGGATAATTCCTTTTTAATGATAATGCTTTAAGACAGGGAAACCCCGGTGGCTGTGTGTAGAGTGCAGTGAATCTGCATGTATTGTCTACCTGCTTGAACAGTGCTCTTGGGGAAAAAAAGTCCTTGATTTTTATGAACATGCCACCTGGAATCTTCTGTGTTGTCTGTAACAGTAATTATTTAGCTTCTCTCTTCTTCAGTCTTCTCAGGGTTGCACTTTCTCTACACATGCATACAGCAATCATACTTACCTGGAGACTAGATGGTACCATTCAATTGGATATTAAAGGGACAGTGGGAGAGTTCCTCTGGTGGTCCCACTGTCTCTGCATTTTATCTACTTTTGGGTATTGAGAAGGATCTGGAGAGGTGAAAGAACTGAATGACTCAATAATTCTTCAAAACCGGAAGCAATCTTTTATCCATTAACTTCCTGGAACAATGAGGACCAACTGATTAGAAAGCTCTTACATCCTTCTTAGATCTTTCTCCATGCTATGAGGAAGATAGAATATCATCTTTATTTTTTTCAAAAAATTATAAAACAATATAGTGAGAATTGATTGAATGATGTCTACTGGGAACTTTATGGCCCTCTGTAGAGTACATGTAGATCAACTCCTTTATTAGAATGATGAGATAACTAGTCCCCCTACCCAGTTACTTTTTTTGAAGGGATATGGAAAGGAGAAACTGATCTTGTGTTTGTTAATTCCAAAGTCTCTCTTTCATTCCTTTGGGTGCTTCTTTCTTACTTGCTTGTCCTTTTACTGTTACACCCTCTGGAACATCCATACTATCCAGACAGAGAAAACTGTGATTCAGCCTCTATTCTAGAAAAACACAAGATTTTTCTCATGGCTTTGCTAGCAATCAACAATGATTTCTTGAGTGCCTACTGTGTGCTTAGAAATGGGTTGGAGTCCTCCTCCCTCTTTCCCTTAAGCAGAGTACATTGATTTTTAGAACCACTTTTAGTTAAGACTTTAATTTAAAATCCAATGTTATTTTTAAAATGTTTGTCATTCCTCTTGGATTATTGAAGTCTTTTCCTGTCTATGTGTTGGCTTGGGGGAAATTTCCTTTTTCTCTGTTTATTTCATTTTGCTACAAGTAAAGGAGACAATTTAAGCTTGGTATTTTTGTGAAGTCTTTTTAAAAGCGTTTCGACTTTGTGGTTGGTGGTCTGATTAGTTCAAAAAGAATTTGTATTTAGAATAAGTGCTTTTTATCTAAAAATATATAGCTTGAGAGACCAGCTAATACTGTGTACCCACCTTAAAATATGCCTATGTACATATTTAAGCTCAGTTTGGCTAAAAAAATCTTTTGAACTAGAACATTACATACCACTCCCCAACTCCCATGCTCAAATGTTGGCTAATAGAGAGGACAATGCAAGATAAAGATCCTCTGAACATATAGAACCTATATAAGTCTAAATTTAAACAAATAACAACTGGACTTCAACCACCGCTGGACAAATATTATCAGCTCAGAAATGGAGACCTAAATACTGATTCATTGATGTTTAATTAAATTTATTATTAATAAATCTATTGGCCCCAAAACAAAGAGTCTAGGCAGTATGAATTCCATTATGAACGAGGTTACACTGCCAAAACAAATGACTTTTGCACAGAATGTTGTTTTCCTCTGTGGTTCTTAAGGAAGGTCTTCTTTGCATTATTCAATGTTTTTGGCTTATTTATTATTCCTGGAGGAAATGCTGCACAAAACCACAAATATTTCAAATGTCATTGTTATCATTGAAATTACTCATTCAGACTGCAAATGAAACCAGGAATGTTTTTGCCATTTAAAACTGCCAGAAGAGGAGTGAACAAAGTACGGAGTCTTCAAGGTTAAGCAGATGTGGCAAAGCACATTCATTCAATGTCTGTTTTGCTAATGAAAGTGAAAGTTTAATGCATCTTACAGATTTCTCCTCTGTCTTTTGTTAAACTGTTGACTATGAAGCTGAAAAAGGAAATTGTAAGAACATAATTTTCTTTAAGATCTGAACACTCAAGAATCCTTGATTGAGTGAAATATATCTTTTACTTTTAATTAATGCATTGATCTGTGTGATATTATAATTTAGAAGTTATATTTTACTGAAAAGTGTTTTTAATAGTGTTAACTTGTTTGTTCATCTGGGACAGTTTAATGTTGCAACTTTTTGTTTTTATATATATGTATATATATGTATATATTTTTTGAGACGGGGTCTCACTCTGTTGCCCAGGCTGCAGTGCAGTGGTGTGATTATGGGTCACTGCAACCTGGAACTCCTGGACCCAAGCGATCCTCCCACCTCATCCTTCCTAGTAGGTGGGACTATAGGCAAGTGCCACCAAACCTAGCTAGGTGTTTTGGTTTTTTTCAAAATATCTTTTGTAGAGATAGGGTCTTCCTATGTTGCTCAGGCTGATCTCCAGCTCCTACGCTCTAGTGATCCTCCTGCCTCAGCCTCCCAAAGTGCTGGAATTACAGGCATAATACACCATGCCTGGCCAAGTTGAACTTTGTATGTAAAAACCCCATGTTCAAATTCCTCAGAACTGGTTTCTAAGACTTCAGTCTCTTTAAGGATGCCTTTTTCACCCTTGGTCTAGGTACTTGATCTTGAAGTTCTAAAATGAGATTTTTCTCTTGGCTTGTATCCCAGCTTCCTCCTTTTTTTGTGAGGGGCGATTTGAAGATGATTACAGGAATTCATTTTTTTTTCCTCTTTGCATTTTGAAGATGAAGAAAACATTATCTGTGCATAGTTTAAACTCCTAGATGATTACTTAGAGTAATAATAATAGTATGTGGTATTTATGTAAAAAGATGCTATGAGTTATGAAAATATTAATTCTTATTTCTTTTTTAATGGTGTTAGATGTAGGCACAGTTAAAAATATCCCTGAGGTAGCTGTAGATGACGGATGATGGTTGCCAACTGATTTCTGGCATTGACAAGTCAATTTCCTTTTTGTTCTCCTTTCATCTTCAAGCAGTCATCCTGTAGTTACCACGTGCTGTCCCTCCCTGACATGAGCACTTGTTATTTCACACTCGGTAATGAATACTACAGTTTGTTATTACGTTCAATACCTAACTAAATATGACCGATTAATGCTTATGATCCACCTGAAAGTTAAAACCGGCTATGAAGCCCCACCCCTCATCCCAGGGGTTCCAACTCGAAATCAACATTTGCATACCTTTAGAAAAATTATGGAAATTTATGGCATGTCAACATACTCCCTATTTGAATTCAAATGACAATGTAGTCAATTTGGGAAAGAAAATCATCCTAATGTAATTTCAGTGTAATTTTGCTGAAAGAGACTTGACAAGTCACTACTCTCTAAGCGAAGATTCTGAGCAGTGGGTCTTTGGAGACAATGGCTACACTCAGCAATGTGCTTGCCACATTGTAAGCACTCTATCAATATTTGCTGCATTAAAATGTAAAAGGTCACTCACTCTTAAGGCCACGGAAAACTTTGCTAATTTTTCTTGTGTTGTTTTAAAACAGCCTGCTGATTAATTTCCACTATGAAAATAAAAAGTTTTCAGTCTAAATCTAGCTAAGAATTTAATAATCGTGGGGGAGTAGGAGGATGGACTGAGAAAGAAAGAGAAAAGAAAAAAGGAAGAGAGCCAGAGGAAGAAAAGAGAAGGGAGGAAGGAAAGAAATGAAGACAGTCTGCATCCACATTTGGTTGCTGTCCTGAGATTAAGCCCGACCACATGAAAACCCAGAGGAAGCAAGCATCATTTAACATTCAACTTGCAATTCATTTTGTGACTCTATCATTATGCCAGCTCATTTGTCTGCAGTTTAAAATGTGTTATAAAGTCAAAACTTAGAAGTAAAATTCTTTCACTTCCTGATACTAGAGTGAGCGTAGTACATCTGCCTGTTTTGGATCATTTCTAAGCATTTCTCAAAGGTTAGTTCCACTTTGCCTGAAAGATCGTGTTTTGAACCATTAAAAACTGTTGCCTCAAAACGTCATCAGATCACAATTTCTTTTTAAAAATTCTCCCTTCGCAGATATTACCATTTAAAAGGTTTAACATTAGTTACCTTGCCCTGTTAATTTTATTTCTAAAATGTCTCTTTAATTTATCTGCTTTTATCCATCCCTCTAGGCACTTTAAGTCTAAGGCACTTTAAGTCCTTAACACCTCTCACCAGGCCTGTCACTAGGTCCTAGGTGGCCTTCCCTTCCAATCTTTACTAATGTAATTATTTCTTTAGGCTGTTGCCAGGATTATTTTCCCAGGAAATATGATACATCCTGATTTTGTTTTTCTTTCAAAGCCAAGTTTCAGTGGTTTGCATTTTGCTTACATAATAAAGTTTGGACTACCTGGCCAATATTCAAGATCTTTTATCATCGACTTCTCAAATACCTTCTCAGTCTCAACTTCTCCATTGCTCATTATATTTCTTTACCAATGAGTTACACAAATGCACTGGATACGTTCATATTTCTTTGTCTCTGTTCATGTTAATTCCTCATCCCAAATGACCTTACTCCGCTTTTACAGTTTTGGAAATTGTAGCTCAACTCAAATATCACTTCCTCCATGAAACTCTGAGTGTATTACTTAGCTGAAGGTAATTGCCCTTTTGTCTGTCCCTCACGTGAAGTAAATTAATACGATGTTAGAGATGGACAAAGTTTTACACTTCAGTCAATCTCCATTCAGGGATCATCTTGGTATTGGAGAGGCAATTTAGTTTTCAATGAAAGAAACAAAAAAGGGTAAATAAAAGAAATATTTATTGGCTTATGTAACTGAAAATCCAGTAGTTGAGCTGGCTGAATGCAGTACCTGGCCAAATGTTCTCAGGAATCTGTCCCTTATTATATTTCCTGGCTCTGATTTTCTCCATGTTGGGTTCAGTCTTAAGCAGACCCTACACTCGTACATGATGGGAAATCGATTCTCAGAAGCTCCAGATTTACATGGTATTTTTAGCTCTCTGAAGGAGAGAAATCCTCATTGACAGCATTTATATCAATTCGCCACAGGACTTGGTTGTTTGGAGGTGGGGCATGTGTCTACCTAGGGGGTATCGTTGTTTCTGGGAAGCCTGGGTTCTCTGATTGGCCAGTCCAGGTCATAAGTTTGTTCCTATGATGAGGGAGGTAGGGTCATGCGATGAACAGGCAGAATCGTGCAGAGTGAAAAACAGTTTCCCAAAAGAGTAATTTTTACTCATTACATTCTTTACTGGGTACTTTCACTTGCTCTCTGTTACAGCTAACTGTTCATTTGTATCTCATCTTTGAATTCTAAGATTATTGAGAGCAAGAATCGAAACACATTTAATAAATGTTTGTTAGTTGAATGAAGGACCCAACAGGCGGATAACAAATGAAATCATATACAAAGTCTCCATTTTATTTGACTTCTGTTCTTCAGAACTTTTAAAAGCCTGATTGACAAGACTTGATACTTTCCAGTGATGAAGGGAAATTGGCGTTCGTTCGTATAAAATGGTGGACAGGATTAATTTTGAGATACAATCAAGTTACCTAAAATATCAGACCCCAAATACTTCTTGCCACGATTTGACAGTGAACGTCATTATAAGTTAAAGTTTTCCCCTTTAGAAAAATCATTACTTTTACTAGGAAAAATGTTGACGTAGTTTATTACCATTGCTAAAACAACAACACTTGAAGCTCGCATTTAAAAATTTCTCATAATTTTGCAGTCGGTTTCGTTTTACGCTTTTAGAAAATATAGGGTCTCTCCAAGTAGGGTATTAAAATCTTCAAAATGGAAAATTAAAGAGTAGTTCCTTTTTTCTGTTCATAATAACTTTAGCTCATCTAAGGAAATAACCCTGCTTTGCATTCTCTGCTCAAAATAGTCTACCTGCTTTATTTAAACTACTTATTTCATTGACATGATGCTACACAAGACCATTGATCACCACGGCCATGACATGGACAGTAGCGTATTGTGAACACCTGGTTTGTATTGTTTTCTTCAATGGGCTTTTAGTGAAGTAATTTCTAAACTTGTTTTCATCAAGTCTGTGTTCTAGTGGTTGTATAGTATAAAGGTAAGCATTCTAGATTTGGAACCAGACTTAATCTAATATAAAATCTGACTTTGCCACTGCTTAGCTCTTGGTGTCACAAGTCACTTAGCCTCCCTGTACCTCAGTTTACTGTTCTGTGAAATGGGGCTAATATCTGATTCAGATAACTGTGAATAATAAAGGGGTAATGTGATATTGTGGACAGAATATATGGCTCACTGCAAGGGCTCAATATAATATAAAGACTATTATCATTACGGCTCCTATTATACTGCTACTAGTACTAATTGCTTTCTAGAAAAAGCAAAGTGGGAAATCACTGGGGAAGGAATAGTTAATCGGTCTTACTTAAGCACTCCTGCTTAAAGTGAAAAATGTTTGTGGTGTAAATGTTGGCATTTGAACAATGTTCTTATTTCACCACTGATAAATGCCCTGCTTTCAACCTTTTGATGGACAGATGTCTTCGCTGCTTTAATATCCCACCCCACCATGCTCTTCCTCCATAACTGCAACTACCCTTATTATGTGACAAAAGGCAAAAGATTCTTCCTCCGTAGTTAGACCGTGGGGATCACTAGGCCAGTCCATGTGACTTCTTACCTACTATAAAGATAGAAATGACTTACTCCATTTGAGATTAAATTTGATCTTTCTGGGAACTGTAAAGCTACTGTACTCCAGTTTCTTAAATATAAAGGTTGTGAGGTGATGCAAGGCATAGCATACATGGAGATCTAAATAGCCATTCCAGGGTTCTAATGAGGCCACAAATCATGGAACTCCATTATGATCAGGGTTGTGATAGTATTAGACTGACCATAGCTTGCTTAACCTTATCGGTGCCACAGTTTTGGAGTAAGCACATTATCTTCCTGTAAAGCACATTTCTATTTAATATGTGCACATGCAGCAGGTATTCATTCTTACACCAGTTCCTCACCCATCATTATTTGCTGTTTATAGCAATTTTAGAAAATATTTATTTTGCAATGATTTCAGACTTATGGAAGCGTCACAAGACTGGTTTAGAGAACTAAGGACTTTATTTGGATTCATCAATTTTATTTTGAAGGAGCACGTGCTAGAGGTTTTAGCTCATCATTAGCGAGGGAAACAGGCGAATATTACAGCTAGTTCAAAAGTTCATTTATAGATTGGGAATATCGAAATACATTTGCATATGGATGCAAAACTAGCTTCTTTTACAGAAATGGAGGGAAGACAACTGAACCTCTACTCGACAGAATTTTACTGTTTTTCGACAAGAATTATTTTGCGTTGCTCTACTGATTCAATGTTCAACATTTTGCCACATATCCTTTATCATTTCCTCTTTCTCTAATTAAATTTTTCTGAACCCTTTGAGAGTAATTTGTATGCACCATGTCCCCATACCCTTTAGTACCTTTAATTCACTCTGAATTGTCTAAGAAAACACATTCTCTTACATAACAACAACAGGCAATTAAATTCAGGAAACTTGTCACTCATACAACACTTTTCTCCGATCTATGGCCCGTGTTTTGTCAGTTGTCCTAATAATGTCCTTGATAGCATTTTTCCTATTTGGTAGCACTGAATTCAGCCCAGGGTCACCCATTTCATCTAATTATCTTTAGTCTCCTTTATATGTTTAGAAAATTTGAATTTTGTCTACACTGGAAATTTAGAGTCAAAGATTGTGGCATTTCTATATTTGCGTGTGCACGTGTGTGTGTTGCTTCATTTATGATAATATCCTTAGCTATTATGTCAAAAGCTGACTTTTTTTTTAACTGCATTTCAACTCCAAAGTAATACTGAGGGGAAAATAGCAAGCATAAATCAGAACATCAAAGTAAGTCCTATCATGCCTACAGTGTACAAATAGCTGTTGATGAGTTTGCCATGCTTACTGAACTGAATAAGTATAAAAGCTTTCTGTGTGCATTCCTGTTTTCAGGCCCAATACAGTACGTTAACCTCAGAATATCAAATTGAATCAGAGGTTCTGAGAAGAGCAGCCTGCAAAGCCGTTAGAATGACACTCTTCATTACACTATCTAGATTCAGGTTTCAGACAACCATAACCGGGGCTTTCCCAACCTCTCACCTCAAGTCAAATGTACACAGCCACCCAAATCACTGCCTGCCTTCCTGCAAGGGCTCCCAGACCTCTTAAAGCGGGAAGTCCACTCAGTCCCGGAAAGCTGAGCCCGGAATTATAAAGAACCGTTTTGTGATGACATTTTTCCTGGCGAGGCTCAAATACACAGCCCCTGCAAGGCAGCTTGCCGCACAGTGTGTCAGCACATATTATGCAGTCTGGTGCTGAGTGGAGGTGTCAGCTGCCCATTAGACCACACTAAAATAGAATTGCTGGGAGCCTGAAGCATGAACCATGATATTAGATAAAGTGATGAAATTTCACTCGATTAAAGAGCCAGGTCAAGGACAGTTACCTCGGGAAATTCCTTTTTTCCTCGAATATTCTCACAACTTTGATGAATTTATCATTTTCTTGCTTATTTTTCATTATCGTCTGGGGCTTTATGAACAATAAAATGTGCCCTCAGCAGGCATTGACATATTGGAGTGATCAGAATCATAGGTTATGTTGATTCAAAGAAAGAAAGGGAAAAAAAGACGAGATTGACATTGCTGCAGGTCAAAAGTCCTTGGAAATGTTGGAGTGATTTGTTTAGACAGTTGTTTGATTTCTCTCTCTCTTTTTCTCTCTCTAGCTCTTTTTTTCCCCCTCAAGTAGAGGGATAGGAAAAAGAACAGAGAAGGGTGATCTTTTTTATTTTAGGCCAGTTGAAGGAGAGGAACAGAAGCATATGGCTTGGCAGAAATTTTTATTTTTATTTATTTGATTTATAAGGACAGGAGAGAAATGCTTCTTGCAAAGGGCTTCTTTTATCAAAAGGACTTGCAGACTGAAAGTAAATGACCACATACCTGCATTGCTTTTTAAACCAGGGTTGGAAAACCACATCTAGCTAGTGTAAAGCTGTCTGGCTGCTCCCCATAGTAGGAAAACAAACAAACAAACAAACCCACTTTGGTTTATTAGTATTTTGCTCTGACATAATTTCATTTACAATAACATTTGAGAGGCAACAGAAAGGAAATGTGAATTCTCAGAACAGTTTTTGTTCTACCTGTAGAGCTTAATTCTACAATCCTTCTATCCCCTATGTTGCCAGTAAGGGTAGAATTCTTGCCAGGTGGACATCCCGGGAAAGCCAGGCAGCACCAAGCCTAGCTAATTGGACCATATTGAATTCTCATTCAGTTGCTTCAGTTGGTCCTTCTTTGGGGCAGAAAATTGCTTTAGGCAAATGTGCTGGTCTGAAAGACTGGGAGCACTTTGGAGGTTTAAGTTTTTAGCACCATCGGGGGTTGTTACAAACTCTGAACTCAATGAATGACTGAGTAGCCTTACTTCTATGAATTTCCCATGCGATATTTTAACTCTGGTGCTCCAATTCCATTCTAGTATGCAGGCTGCTTGAGTTTTTAAGACTCCCATTTCTTCCTTCATGATATGGGGATACTAGCATAGAATACCTCTTCTAACATACAAGACTGTAATAAATACAAAATAAGATAATCTATTTCCAGATATGCTGCTCCTAAGAGGAAAAGTGTTATCTAAATTCTAAATAGTGCCATGATATTTTTATAACAATCTTATATTTTAAAAAGACAAAGAATTTATGTGATCCAGTGAGCTGTACTTTCTTGGACTGTGAACCAGAGATACACTTAAAATTTATATCTTGGCCAGATGCAGTGGCTCACGCCTTGTAATCCCAGCATTTTGGGAGGCCAAGTGGGGTAGATCACCTGAGGTCAGAAGTTCAAGACCAGCCTGGCCAATATGGTGAAACCCCGTCTCCACTAAAAATCTAAAAATTAGCTGGGTGTGATGGTGGGTTTCTATAGTTCCGGCTACTTGGGAGGCTGAGATAGGAGAATTGCTCAAACCTGGGAGGTGGAAACTGAAGTGAGCTGAGATTACGCCACTGCACTCCAGCCTGGGTGATGCAGAAAGACTCTGTCCCCGTCCCCGCAAAAAAAATTATATCTTAATTTTTCAGCAAGTTCCTTAGGTATTATATTAATGTTTATATAAATTAAACTTATTTTTCACAACAGCACCCATTCATTAGATGAGAGTTGATATCTAAGAAGAAATAAATAACAGCCTGGTGGTACCAGCAAGAAACGCAGGAGGAGGAGTGTAATGTTGGTGCTTCAGTTTTCTCATAATTGATAGGACAAAAATGAGACATCAAAAATTTTTTTCTTTTAATTACAGGGGAAAAAAGCTGCACAGAGACGTTAGAAAACTGTTTTTTAGATCTGATCAACTGTAATCTAATTTTTCTTTTCTTTCTTCCTCTTGAGTCAAGGGGGTTTTGTTTTTTGTTTTTAAAATATTGAAGTGGTTTGAAAGATGGGAAGGCAGTTGTGCTAAATTTTCTATTATTAGCATGGAAGTGATAACAGCTTTCTTACCCCTTGGGAGAAGAGGTGGCAGTTGGAAGCCGATGAACGCATAGTGCTGTGTCGGCACACTTTTCACCAAAACAAAAAACAGAGTAAGAGTATCTGCCTGCAATAACATAATGAGTCTATTACTTTTTCTCAGTATGAAGTGAGGGTTAAAGATACACATGTTATCAGGCAAGAGAGAGGACCATGAAATTGGTGGAGTTTTAAACCCTCCCTTTCCTGTTTGGTGGACACCAGGACTGCTTGGCTGCAACCCTTGGTCTTTTCAAGGCTCCAAGGGCCAGCAGCATCGAGTGTGTTTTCCCCTAGTCGCCTGCTTTGGGATCTTGCTTTCTGTGCTAGTGTCATTTTATTTTAGCCTGACGAAATCCTTCACTAAGCTACAGAATGGAGAAAGTGCATACCAGGGGTTAGTTGCCAACGTAAGGCTTAGTCTGTAAGGTGCAGGAGAAAGCGTTTGATACACATTTCCCTCCTCTTCACCAAACAGTTGGGCAGCACTCAGCAAGAACTGTTTTCCATTTACGGTCATCTTGCTTATGATGAAAATTATATGTTTTATCCCAAGCAACAATAAAAACAAATTACTTTGAAACCTCTCACTGGCACTTCTAATGAACCTGATAAATAGAAGAATATGCTCATCAAAAAATGTTCTCCTTTTCTCCACGATAAACCCAATAAATATTTCATAAGAAGAAGAGTTTGGCTTCTCATGTGAATTGTGAAATCTCTTGGGTTATATTAAGGCTGTAAATGTAGTTCAAAGCAGCTCAGAGCCTCGCTTTAGGGGATGGGTGCTTTTTATTTTTTATCCTTTCCCTAGAGGGTTTGATTAGCCCAGAGCTCATTGGTGCAATAATGGAACAGGAAATTTTCTATGAGTGACTGCAACAAAGCTTCAGTGGAGAGTATGCTACCTTGGGAGAATCAGGTCATTCTCATATCTGCTGGGGAAACGCTTGCTCCCCAAGAGAAAGGAATTGAAAAAATAAATTCTTCTGACAAGTGGAGAACTTCTGTGCAGAATGTTCCTAAACCCTGCCAGAGGGGGAGATTTTATCTTCCTGATCTGATTGCCCTAGCATTTTTTTCTTCTTCTTTTTTAAAATTTTGTGGTTTTATTTTATTTTAACATAAGAGAACTGAAAGGTCAGAATGCTCTTATGTGCATTCTTCTAATCTGAAGAGTTCTTCATTTTAGTTCTGAACACCGATTTCTGCCACTTTGGTCAGCATGAAGGAAGAGACACATTTCTTTTTCTGCCTGACACCTTCGATGACATGATACACAAATGATGGACTACGTAATGATTTAACCAAGCCTGATCCTTCTGCCTGGGGCACTTGCAGCACTTAAAGCCTCAGTGGGTCTTTATTTATTTATTTTTTTAGATCACTCAAAGAGAGAAACCATGCTATGTAAAATTCACCTACTTTAAATCTTTTACACGGAGATTTTATTTTTTTCTTATTTCTGACCAGCTATCCCCATAAGCTAAAGTGGAAGACTTCTAGTTAGAGGGCAGTTCCACAAATGTTTTAATCATCATTTTTTCCTTCTTTAATGTCTGGGGTTTTTGTAGACCTCTCCTTTATCTGGACACTGTGCAGAGGAGAAATTTCATGTCCTTCAATTTTCAGGGTGATCCCTTGGTTTTGTCACTTTGACTGATTATTTTCTTTCCTGAGTACTACACAGCATACGCTTTCTGCTGGATTCAGCTACATTCATTCCCCTCTGGTTCACTGTGTTGCAGGTGATGTGATGTACCAGAGATCTTGCTCGAAGCCACTGCTGGATTTCTTAAGAGCACTTGAGCACCTCTTGAATGACATAGGAATTCGTCTGACACCACTGACACGGTGATTCTTTTAGGACAGGGACATGCCATTTTTTTTTCTTCTTCTTCTTTCCTGGTTTATCCAGGCAGGATTTAATATAGAGATGGATGAGTAGACAGAAAGGAAGATGAGGTAGGTTTTACATATCTGTCTTTTAAATTAATAAAAGCCACAAAAAATATTAAGAATTAAGCTACATTTGGAGAGGCCTCAAGAGAAATCTGTCCATCTCCAAGACCCAGTGGCATTTAAATGTCACTCAAGACAAAGCCATCAATTGGTCATGAACTTCATTACAAAGTGTGGAAACAAAGAGGGTGAAAAAATATCTGAAATGTATTTTTTTAGGCAGGTCTTAACCAATTTAAATGTTGTCAAAGAGCATTCTTAGAAGCCCTGTCTGAAAGATGTTAGTTTTGCCTAATGCCAGTTATTACCAGAATTCAACTGAGACTGAATTTCAGACTATGAGTAGTAAAGGTGAGAGGAGGAGTGGAGGCTGGTGGTCGGCGGGGCTGAGAGGTGGGAACTGCTGGCCACTGGGAAACAGGTGTTGCAATTTTTAATGGGCTGGTCGATGTCATCGACAAGATGGCATTTGATTAAGGCCTTGAAAAAGAGGACTCAGCCAGCCTTGTAGAATCTTCAGAATGGAGATAAATCAGGTCAAAGGCCATGAGGTAAGGGTGTGCCTGGCTGAGTTTGAAGAAAACTGAGGAGATCAAATTTCATGGAATGTTGCTGTAAAGGGAAAATAGAGGATAATATGAGGGTAATGAGGGGGTTCTCTTTAAGACACTTGACACTAATGGACATGACCCAATAGAGAGGAAGCAATTCTTGATGTAGGGAGAGCAATGGGAGGGGAAACGTTTCAGGAGTCAGGTTTGTGTGAGAGAGGGGAGATGGAATCTAGAATGCAAGTGAAATGTTGGCTTTAGGGAGGAGCTTAGACAGTTTTTTGAAGGTAGGGGTCATCCACTTAAAATGAGATCAGTCAGCAAGCTGTGTGACCTTCTTCAGCCATGGCCATCTCTGTTGGTGTGCAGAGTAAACCGAGTTGATATATCCTGGCCTGGGACTTTGTTAATCTTCTTAACAAGACTGTTAAGAATATAGGCAAGAGTGTGAGATGATGAACCATCAAATCTAATCTAGGTAGGGGAGGAAATTGAGGGACCAAGAAAAGCTCAAGTAGTCAATGATTAATACCTCCTAATGGGGTCAAAGGTTTTTGGAGTTGGGGCATTAGTGAGAGTGAGCTGGAAAGACAGAATGGTTGAAACTGTAATTATGGATGACTTTGCTGGAAGTAATAAGGCTAGAGCATGGCCTTCAGAGGGAGTAGTTGAGGCAGGGTGGGAAATGTGAGAGTTGGAAAAGAGGGTCTCAAAAATCCAAGAGTCTAGGATATTGGAAAGATCATATATATGGATATTGATATTACCAAATACATTGGAGAAGTGGTGGTGAGTTAGGTGCTAAAATCTTCATGGAATTAGGTGAGTGACCTGTGGGTCTGTAGGTGACAGCAATAAGCTAGAACAGCGATTGATAAGGACTAAACATATGGCATTAAAAGATGAGAACTTTGTGTTGTTGTTTGTTCTTGTGGCAGGAAAAAGGATGTTCAAGTGGCATATGAAAGCAGAACACCTGTCCCTACCTTGCAAGATACCACAGCTACCACTTTCAGACTGCTGGGTAAAAGCAAGTGGTTTCCTGAGCATCTGTCCATTTGCAGCAAGAAGTGAAAAAAGGTTCTGAGAAGAAGTGAGGCGAAGCTAACAGCTGAGCATGACTTCCAGAAGACAGTGTGGACTGGTTTCAGGTGAGTGGATGGGAAAAAAGACTGTAGAGATAATTGAGAATAAGAATCCAGGAAGATCAGAGTTGATTGGGAGCTCCAGGCTCCTTGTGAGGTCTGATGCACGTGAGGGAATGGCAAAATGAGATTTGCCTTGAAGTTCTCAATGTAAGCATTGAGGAGAAGGCTGGGAGTGTTGCAGGGCGCTGAGCGTGGAGTCTTGCTGGGGGTGTTCTGAGGCTTCCTCTTTATTCCTGACAGTGGTGAAGTGGGGCCATGGATGGCAGGCTTTATCCTGACTACTTGGAAATCTGGGAGAGGTGTGGAGACCAGGGGAGGTTCATCTTTTTCAGCTGATGTGTGGATAGCTCTTCAGAGTGTGCAATGGAAAATGGTGTTGGAAATGAGTTGAGGAGTAGATGAGTCAATGCGACTCTAATTTCAATGCCTCAAACCATGCCCAGCTCAAAAGTCACAGGGTGGTCATAACAGTTCCACTTTTCTATTCCTGTCATCATTAAGACTCAGAAATAAATAAAAGAAGGGGCCTGTCTTCAACATATCAAAAGCAGCTGAATTTGTGTCCATTTATCCTTTCATTGTTGTGAGATCAAGCAGTTGCACCTCAAGTGCATTCACTGGTATAATTTCTAGCAGGAGAGACCACTTCACTCCACATCAGTGCCCCACTCATCCTCACAGCATGTTCCATACAAAGAGACATCTGGTTTGCAGAGATGCTCTTAGGAACCAGCATGATTTGGTGGCTTGAGCACAGGTCCTGGGTGTGAGGAGTGTGCCAAGGATGCAATCATGCATACTTTTCTGGGGATGCACACCTGGACTGCAGAGAGGGGGCCACCAAAAAGCAATTGTCTTGGATGCCAAATACTTTCAGAACAGCTAGCTCCAGTGGAAACCTCTTCAACTCTGGCAAGAATTCCAAG
This sequence comes from Cacajao melanocephalus, assembly GCA_963573385.1. Lineage (NCBI taxonomy): Eukaryota > Metazoa > Chordata > Mammalia > Primates > Pitheciidae > Cacajao > Cacajao melanocephalus. The sequence goes on along the minus strand of CAUYLG010011802.1, from coordinate 25,819 downwards.
TTTTGAGAGCTGTGCACACTCAGTTTTCACACTGTATGTGAGCCATTGCTTTGTGCGGAAATGCTTGAATGCAGGTAGAATTCTTGTAATGTGCCTTTAGTGGCATAATACTGCATGCAGAGCGACAAGCCTTAATATGCTTCCTCTCTCACAGCTAGGCTTAGAGCAGCCTGATGCAAAAATTAATACTTCTTAATGAGTCAAGACTGATTCTAGAATTTAAAAAGTATTCAATATTTTCAAAGAAACAGGTAACGGAGAAAACTCTGGACTGCTACGGGCAATTTCAAATATCTGCAGAGAGCTAGAGGGATGACAGAAAGAGATTCGCTTCTTTAAGGCTTGTATTCAAAAATGAAACAATGCTATATAATTCCAACTATATGACTTTCTGGAGAAAACAAAACTATGGAGACAGTAGAAAGATCTGTGGTTGCCAGGGGGCTTGGGATTAGGGTTTAGGGTTGCATAGGTGATGCATAGAGAACTTTTCAAGTAGTGAAAATACTCTGAAGGATACTGTAATTACACAAATGTATAATGAATGTGTGTCATTATACATTTGTCCAACCCCATGAAATACAGAAGAGCAAGAGCGAACCCTGTAGTATACTATAAACTTTGCATGATGTGATGTGTCAATGTAGGTTCATCAGTTACAACAAATGTACTACTCTGGTGGAGGATGTTGATGATGGGGGAGGTTGTATTCACATTATGGTGGCAAGGGATATATTGGATATCTCTGTATCTTCCTCTCAATTTTGCTATTAACCTAGAATTGCTCTTTAAAAAAAAGTCATAGGCTGGGTGCGGTGGCTCATGCCTGTAATCCCAGCACTTTGTGAGGCTGAGGCAGGTGGATCACCTGAGGTCAGGAGTTCGAGACCAGCCTGGCCAACATAGCAAAACCCCGTTTCTACTGAAAAATACAAAAATTAGCTGGGAGTGGTGGCGGGCACCTGTAGCCCCAGCTACACAGGACGTTGAGGCAAGAGAATTGCTTGAACCTGGGAGGTGGAGGTTGCAGTGAGCCAAGATTGTGCCACTGCACTCCAGCCTGGGTGACAAGAGCGAGACTCTGTCTCAAAAAAAAAGTCATAAAAAACATAAAACAACAACCAAAAACCCTTTGAATCTTTAAGATCTCCTTCTCCCCTGCTCTCTCTTCTCTTACTGTTACTATTAACCACTGTGAACAGTTTCATTAATAAGAACAGCTTTTGGCAACTCGTCCCTAGTGATGAACATTTGGGTGGATTTTATTTTGCAGCCATTATACCAAAACTGCGGTGGACTTCCTTGTGCAGATGTATTTTCATGCACTAAGGCATGTCTATCTCTGGGTTAACTGCCTAAAAGCATAATTTCTGGTTTAAAGGATGTACGCATGTATTTTTAGTTTGACAAATAAGGCATTTTATTTTAGGTTCACAGTGTTCCAGCAAACCAATAAGTAAACGGTGAATTAAAAAATGTAAAACTAGGTAAAGGAAAAGATAAGTGGCAGGGAAAAAATACAGTGGGTTAATAAGCAAATGAAAAGATACACAATCTTACTCATCACTAAAGAAATGAAAATTAAGATACCATTTTACTCAAAAAATTGATAAATATTTATGAGTTTGATCCCACATGGCATTGGTGAGAGGATGGGAACCCAGCATATGCATGCCTTCCTGATGGTGGTGTGAACCATCTCACTTATTTTGGAAGGCACTTCCGCAAGAATTTTGCCAGTGTTTTAACTTTCTAATGCCCTGCAACTTGGCCTCGAGCTATACTCTGCTCGCTTGATCAGAGGAAGATTTTCTTTGGGCACCAGTGATAGTTTATTTTTCAGTTTGGAAAGCTGTCTGACTTACCTCATTATGAATCAATGTATCAGTTTAACTCTGAAGGCAAAGGCAATTTTGTTTCATTCGTTTAATAGATGTTTGTTAGGCATCTGTGTGCCTCTGGGAACACAGTAGTAACCAGTGGGCATGGCAGGCGGGGCCTTTGCTCTCAAATAACTTTTATTTTGATGGAGGAGGACAGACAACAAGCAAACACAGAGATACGTGATCAATAGCAGGAGAGATCAAGTACTGTGGTCGAATCAAAACAGGTAAAGTGTTGGCAAGTGACTGATGGGTATTTAGATCAGTGGCCAGAGGGTCACTCTATAGATATGACATTCAGGCTGAATCCTGAATGACAAGAGAGATCTGGCCATGCCAAGACCTGGAGAGGTCCTACGAGCAGAGGGCAAAACATGGGCAAAGGTCCTGGGGCAGGAAGCCAGTGTTAGGGACTGAATTGTGTTCTTCCAAAATTCATATGTTCAAGCCCTGATCTTCAATGTGACTGTATTTGGAGACAGAGCCTTTAAAGTGGTAATTAACGCTACTTGAGGTCATAAAGATGGGACCCTAATCCAATAGAATTGGTGTCCCCATAGGGAGAGACACAGGGATGTGTGTGCACAGAGGAAAGACCCTGTGAGGAGACTGTGTGAGGAGACTAAACTTGCAGCCACCTTGACTTAGACATCTGGGGTCCAGAAGTGTGAGAAAATAATTGCCTATTTTTTGAACCACCCAGTCTGTGGAATTTTGTTAATCAGCCTGAGCTGATTAAGGCAACCAGTGTGGCTATAGCCTCGTGACCATGAGGTAACAGAGGGGTGGAATGAGCCGGGCTTTGAGGACTGGCATAAAAATGCTGGATGTGGTTTGCAGTGTGATGGGACACTATGGGAGGCAGGGGTTAAGTTTGGAGTTCTCACTCTACTTGCTGTGAGAAGAATGGAACGAAATGGGCAAATAGGAAGCTGGAAGGATGATGGGGAGGCCTTATCTTATAGAAGTCCAAAAGAGGTCGGGCACGGTGGCTCACGTCTGTAATCCCAGCACTTTGGGAGGCCAAGGCAGGCAGATCACCTGAGGTCAGGAGTTCAAGATCAGCCTGGGCAACATGGTGAAACCCCATCTCTACTAAAAATACAAAAAAATTAGCCAGGAGTTGTGGCACATGCCTGTGATCCCAGCTACTCAGGAGGCTAAGGTAGAAGAATCACTTGAACCTGGGAGGTGGATGTTGCAGTGAGCTGAGAAGGTGCCATTGCATTCCAGCCTGGGAGACAGAGTGAGACTCATATCAAATAAAAAAAAAAAAGTCCAAAAGAGAGGACAGACAATGGTGGTAGCTAGAGTGACAAGAAAGAGATGGAGAGGGCTGAGTGATCTGGAATATAATGCGGTGTAAGAGAGGGGAGCCTTGGGGGCCTCTACCCAGTGGTGCACCCAGGGAGGGCAGTGGGTGTGGTCTGTCCTGGTACCCGCAATAGGGGTCTGGAGAGAACTTAAAGGCAATGGTAGTACTGACTCAGAGCCCTCACCTTCATGTTATCATCATGCTCTCACACTTCTAGACAACGTTTGGGATAGAACACTCCTCAACATGAGCATGGACACCTCCTATCATCTCCCAGTACCCACCATCTCACTCTCTTGGCCCAGACGCTGGGGCAGGAGTGTGAGCCCAGTAACTGCACCCACTAGTGCTGGGAGGCAAGCTGAGGGTCTCAAATTCTCACCTAGTAGGCTAGCACGTTCCTCTCCATCCCTGAAGGGTGAGTGCATAAAGACGTGAGTGGAGAACAAAACAGAATCTCCCCTGCCAACACTTCCCTGCACGAGACGGCATGAGCATGAACAGATCGCCAGGCGTTCCCGAATTCTCCTCAGCTTTCAGTTCTCTCTCAAACCTTTGGACTGCTGGTCAAGCCTACGGTCAGCCAAGGACACAGCTGTCCCCAGAGAGAAGGGGTCCGCAGCACCAGGGCCACTCTGCTCCTTCTGCTGGGCCACTGCCCAATACCCAACAAGACTCTGAGGATCATCTCCTGGCCCTACAGAGCCGTGCAGTTCAGCTGCCACTTCAGTAGGATACAGAGGGGTTATAAAAGGACATTATTTCAAAGGCCACGCTGAATTTTAGGCTGAGTTCATGCCTCAGCCAATACCCAGGCACACTAACCAAAATAGCGTACCCAGGATTAGGAACTGGATCCAAATAAGGCAATGTTGATTCCCCAATATCAAGAATAGATAACTTATCTCCCTACTAAAGTCCTAGAAGAAATTAGAGCTCAAAAGTGAAATAAAAATGGAACTCCCCTTTCCCTTGTCAACCAAAGAAGCCTAATTCTAAAATACCTTCCTCCTCCATCTTCCATTCTGCTCGGAGTCAGTCTTGCCTGGCTGCTGCAGGCTGCTCTGATTTCTAGGGAAGTGCTACAGCTGCTGAATCCTCCTAAGAGTAGATTCAGCCAACCCTAGAGATCTAATGTGTCCCAGGTCCCCAAAGGGTCAAAAAGTCACCCTGACTCATAAGATGATTGATCAGAGCATCAGACCCATACAAACACCGTTTATACAAGATCCCCACAGCAAAAGCATTTCACAAATAGAAGCGATGTTCCCCTCTTACTTTAGCCAGCAATGGATCAAAGCAGAGAGTTGGTGTTGTTATGTGGAGGAAGTAGCACAGAGGAAAAAAAAAGTATGAAGGGGAAAAAATCATCTTGTCTTTGGATTTGCCTGTGTGCCAGTTACTCTATGCCAGCTGTCTGGAGTATACAACATGTTCACTTAAACTCAATTGGAACAATTTTCCGTCATGAGGTTCAACATACTGCCATATGCTCCTACCCGAGCCTTACATAAGGCCAAAGCTTCCTCGCCTGCGCCGCTGCCGAGAACTTTCTCTTTCCGAATCCTGAGAAGTGAAGACCTCTGCCTGCCATGTGCTTCTTTTCCCAAACTTGCAGTAACTGCAGATTTCTTTAGCTCATTCTGGCTGACATAATCCCCAAAAACATGTGATTCAGTGGTCCCTGAGAAATAATGACCCCCAAAGCTTTTCCTTTTCTCAATATTTTCCCTAACTCCCCAGGCTTTGAATAAATTCAGCTGCCCAAGAGGCAGCACAAAACCCCTTATCAACCACCCATATCCTGATACATTAAATCCAAAGCAGTGGACAAAGGCAAGAAGCTAAGCAAGTAACCTTGTCTCTCACATTCTCAACTCTCCAAACATCTCATCCATTTGAATTCTCCAACATTTGAATGTTTCTAGGTTCAATTGAGATGAGTCTTCTTTAACGCTATTAAAGGCCTTGTTCTTTCTAGGGCTTCAGTCTGTGAAAGACTCTGTGAGATTCTGAACTCCTGGAGAAATTAGACGGTCCAAGAAAACTTAACTGATGCCAGATGAGAAGTCTCTATCTCTGCTCCAGACCACATCCCTCCTTATTCATTTTGAGATTCCAAATAAACAGTGAGTTTCTTTTAGTGGTAATTCTACCTGTGGCCAACTGCATTAGGATCCCTGGCACAGATGCCGATGATGGTCAACTGCTGGGGCCTATCATTGATAGGTCCAGATTCCTTGGCCTTGTCATTCCAGAGGTGCCGTAATGATCTGCACTGTAAGCAGCAGAAGAATTGGAACAGAGAGAGGAGTGTGGCCTCCATCTCACTCACCATAACCAATGAAGCTAGAAAAAAGCTCACGCTTCTCCTGAGCATGTGAGAGTGAAAAAGTAAGCTGATCATTTAGTTTCTGCTTTGGAGGCATGGAGATCCTGCCTTCTGCTAAAACTGGTCAAATGAATGGCTGGTCCTTTGACCCAAATAGCTCCATAAACAAGGACCAAAAGCTTGCCTGTAAAAGACAGGTTGTTGGTCCCAGGTATGTGTCAGTACTAGCCTGTTTGTATTGCTATAAAGGAATACCTGAGGCTGAATAATTTATAAAGAAAAGAGGTTTATTTGGCTCCTCATTCTGCAGACTGCACAGAAAGCATGGCACCTGGTGAGGGCTTCAGGAAGCTTTTACTCATGGTGGAAGGCAAAGGGGAGCTGGTGTGTGCAGAGATTATACGGCAAGAGAGGAAACAAGAGAGGGGAGGGAGGCGCCAGGCTCTTTTTAACAACCAGCTGTCATAAGTACTAATAGAGCCAGAACTCACTCATTACATGAGAACTGCACCAAGCCTTTCATGAGGGATCTGCCCCCACAAACCAAACACCTCTCATCAGGTCCCACCTCCAATACTGGGGATCAAATTTCAATATGAGACTTGGTGGGGCCAAACAAATCGTACCCAAACCACAGGATTTTGCCCCTGGTCTTCCAAATCTCATGTTTTTCTCACATGGAAAATACAATCACTCATTCTAGTAGTCCTTAAAAGTCTTAACTTGTTCTAACATCAACTCAAAAGTCCAAAGTGTAAAGTTTCATCTGAAACTCAAGGCAAGTTTCTTAAGCTGTTAGCCTGTAAAATAAAAGACGAGTTATTTACTTCCAAGATATAATGGTGATACAGACATTGGGTAAACATTTCCATTTCAAAAGGGAGAAATCAGTCAAAAGAAAGGGTCAATAGGCCCCACAGCTGGGGAGACATTAAATCTTCTTCTTCTTCTTCTTTTTTTGAAGCATAATCTTGCTCTGTTACCAAGACTGGAATGCAGCGATATGATCATGGCTCACTGCAGCCTCAACCTCCCAAGCTCAAGCAGTCCTCCCACCTCCGTCTCCCGAGTATCTGGGACTGCAGGTGTGCATCACTGCACCTGGCTAATTAAAAAAGAAAAAGAAATTTGTACAGATGGGGTCTCACTATGTTGCTCAGGATGGTTTTGAACTCCTGGATTCAAGCAGTTCTCTGATCTCAGTTTCCCAAAGTGTTGGGATTACAGGCATGAGCCATGGTGCCCAACCAAGAAATTAATTCTTAAAGCTCCAAAATAATCTTCTTTGACTTCATGTCCCACATCCTGGGCACACTGGTGTGAGACGTGGACTCCCAATGTGTTGGGTATCCACATCCCCATGGCATTGCTGGGTGAGCCCATGTGGGTGCTCTCATGGGTAGGAGTCTGGTGCCTGTGGCATCCAGGCTGAGGGTGCATGCTGTCAGTGGCTCTGTCTTTCTGGGGTCTCGATCATGGCGGCCTTCTCCACAGCTCCACTAGGTAGGACTCTGGAAAGCATTCTCTGTGGAAGCTCCAACTCTATATTTCTGCTTGGCATTGACTTTGTAGAGGTTCTCTGCATGGGCTCCTGTGTCAGGCTTCTACCTGGGCACCCAGGCTTTTCTATATATCCTCTGAAATCTAGCTAGAAGCTGCCAAGTCTCCATCACTCCTGAATTCTGGAAGCTTACAGATTTAACACCATATGGAAGCTGCCAGGGCTTACGGCTGTGCCTTTTGGAGCAGCAGCCTGCATAGCACCTGGGGTCCTTTTGAGCTATGGCTAGAGCTGGAGTGAGAGATAGGGAGCAGCGTCCTGAAATGGCACAGGGCAGTGACACTCTGGACCAGTTCCCCAGAACCATTCCATCCTCTTAGGCCTCTGGGTTTATATTATTATTATTATTTTATTTTTTTGAGACAGAGTCTCACTCTGTCACCAGGCTGGAGTGCAGTGGCACAATCTCGGCTCACTGCAACCTCTGCCTCCTGGTTCAAGCAATTCTCCTGCCTCAGTTTCCCGAGTAGCTGGAACTACAGGTGTGCATCACCACGCCCGGCTAATTTTTGTATTTTTAGTAGAGACAGGGTTTCGCCATGTTGGCCAGGCTGGTCTCGATCTCTTAACCTTGTGATCCGCCTACCCCAGCCTCCCAAAGTGCTGGGATTAGAGGCCTGAACCACCTCGCCCAGCCTGGCCTCTGGGATTATCATGGAAAGGGTAGCCTCAAAGATTTCTGAAGTGCCTTCAGAACCTTTTCCTTATTGTCTCGACTGGTAGCACCTGATTACATTTTATTCTTGCTAATCTCTGTAGCAAGTTGTTCCAAATTTTTATACTCTGTTTGCTTTTTAATTATAAATTTCAACTTTAGGTCATTTATTTGCTCCTATATCTGATCATAAGCTGCTAAAACTAGCTATGACACTTCTTGAATGATTAGCTGCTTAGACATTTCTTGTTCCAGAAAATTGAGAAAAGGAAAAGCTTTTGGGTTAATTATTTCTCAGGGACCACTAAGTAACAGGTTTGGAGAGGTTATGTCAGCCAGAATGAGCTAAAGAAATCCACAGTCACTGCAAGTTTGGGAGGAGAAGCACATGGCAGGCAGAGGTCTTTACTTCTCAGGATTCAGCAAGAGAAAGTTCTCTGTAATGGCGCAGGCAAGCAAGCTTTGGCCTTACGTAAGGCTCGGGTAGGAGCATACGGCAGTATGTTGACCCTCATGATGGGAAATTTTCCCAATTGAGTTTAAGTGATCATGTTGTGTACTCCACCTTTGTGGAAGTCTGATTTTAAGACTGCTAAACTTGCCTTCCACAAAGCTCTAGGACATGATCACAATGTGGCCAAGTTCTTTGCTACAGGGTAACAGGAGTGGCCTTGGCTCCAGTTCCCAGCAAGTTCCTCTTTTCCGTCTGAGACCTTGTCAGCTTGGCCTTCACTGTCCATATGTCTATCAACATTTTGCTTACAACCACTTAACCAAATTCTCTAATAAATTTCACTTTCCCTTGTCTTTCTTTTCCCAATCCCTCCAAACTCTTCCAACCTCTGCCCATTATGCAGTTCTGAAGCTGCTCCACATTTTCAGATATCTTTACAGCAACACCCCCTCCTTGGTACCAATCTTCTGTTTTAGTCCAGTTGTGTTGCCATAAAGGAATACCGTAGGCTGGGGAACTTATAAAGAAAATAGGTTTATTTAACTTACAGTTCTGCAGACTGTACAAGACGTATATTGCCAGCATCTGCTTCTGGTGAGAGCTTTAGGCTGCTTCCATTCATGGTGGAAGGTGAAGGAGACCTGGCATGTGCAGAGCACATGCAGAGAAAGAGGAAGTAAGAGAAGGCAGGGAGGCACCAAGCTCTTTTTAACAATCAGTTCTCATAGGAACTAATCAAGCAATAATTCATTTGCTTCCATGAGAATGACACCAAGCTATTCATGACGGATTCTACCCGCATGACCAAAACACCTCCCATCAGCCCCCACCTCCAACACTGAGCATCACATTTCAGCAGGCGACTTGGCAGGGATCAAATAAATCATATCTAAGCCACAACCACAGCAGCATCCCACCCAGGTGTACGTGCTTCAGCAGGATGCCAGTTTTGTTTCAGGTTACAAGGCAGAGTAACTCCACTCGTTGATAAAACAGCATGAGCCACTGAATACTAGCTCTGGTTATTTTAATTGGTCACTATAGTCACTATTTCTTCCTTGGAAAAGAGTGAATTGGGGGGACAGTGGGGGTCGGGAGGGGAGAGAGAGGAAGCCTGAGTGTTTATTATAATACTTTCTTCTGTGTGCAGAATGTCAGATTGAGAGGCATGAGTAGTGTAGTGTATGAGCCAGGGTTTCAACAGAGAAACAGAATAAGTAGAATGTAGGGTGTGTGTGTATGTGTGTGTCTGTGCGTAAAATGAGATTTATGTGATTGTGGGGACTGACTAGGCGAATCTAGAATCTGTAGGGTGGCTCATTGGGAAGGGCAAACTGAACAACCCAACCAGGGGCTGATGCAGCTCACAGGGGGAGTTTTTGCTTCCTCAGGAAAACTTCAGTTTTGCTCTTAAAGCCTTCCAACTGCTTGGATGAAGCTCACCCAGATTATCCAGGATAATCACCTTTATGTAAAGCCAACTAATTGTAAACATTAATCAAATCTACAAAATACTTAACAGCAACACCTAGATTAGTGTTTGATTGAATAACTAGGTTCTATAGTCTAGCCAAGTTGACACATGAAATGGACCATCACAAATAGTGAGGAAAACATCCAGCTTTCTCCACTAACTAGGCAAATGTGAGGGGGAGGGTGTATCAGACACTGGAAACAGCATGTGAATAGAAGCATTGAAAAAAACTCAAGAGTGTTGCAGGTGGGATGGAAGGTGGCAAAAAAAAAAAAAAAAAGAAAAGAAAGAAAGAAAAAAGAAAAAAACTCAGAGCGAAGAAGGAAAAGATTTATAAAGGTAAGCTGAAAGTTAGGCAGAGGCAAAATCATAAGTTGTCTTGCATTTTAGAGCTAGGAAGTTTAGATTTTGTCTGTATGCTTAAATCTTAGAATTTTAAGATAGAGAGGGATATGAGAAGATATATATCTGTAGAAAGATGAAGGATGTGACTCTAAGAAGGGACTGGAAGCGGCAAAAATGGAAACATGAAGGCAAGCTAAGAGACAGTGGACAGGATCCAGGGAAGAAATGTGTTTCTAGGGGTAAAGCTAACGAGAAGGTGTAAATTCATCATCAATTTAGGCTACTTATGAAGTAGAATTTACAACACATGGTAAGGATTGAAAATGGGGTTGAGAAGTCAGAGAAGAGTCCACGTGTCAGGCAACAAACATGGTTTTCGGTCATTCATCTGCTGAAACAGGGAATTGGGAGGGAGATCTGATTTATATGCTCTGTGCTCATCACGTGTGGTATGCACAGGGATTCTGTATAGAAAGGAGACTGTGAGCGTTCACATGTGAATAGGCAATGCTAGACCCTAGAGAGATGTCTGAGCTGAAAATAGAACTTTGTGGTCTTTTAATATATATTTCATAGTGAGTTATACAATTGGAAGAGATTATTTCAGAAGTCTATGAGCATGAGGAGACTCCAAAAAGAATAGGAAAAGAGGAAATAAGAGGACAAGAAAAGAAAAGGGCCAATCGGAAAATTCTCAGGGTCACTAACATTTAAAACTTTGGAATGGAAAGAGCATGTTGTGAATGACATAAAAATCTAATAAGGTGAAAGTGCATGCTCTTTTTAGTAACTCCCTACATGATGATATTCTGTGGAGTACTTGCTGTCTCTGGTCATCTTAAATGATTTATCTGATTCCCCCTATTGCCAGACACCATTCTAGAGATACAATGATTAGCAAGTCATCATTTAGGTGTTCAAGTATCCTAGGGCAGGGTTTCTTAATTTCAGCACTATTTTTTCTTTCATAATTTCAACTTTTATTTTAGATTAAGGGGTACATATGCAGGTTTGTTACATGGGTATATTGTGTGATGCTAAAGTTTTGGGTATGAATTGCCTTGCCACTCAGGTGGTGAGCATAGTACTCAATAGGTAATTTTTCATTACGTTTCCCCCTCCCTCACTTGCCTCTCTAGCAGTCCTCAATGTCTATTTTTTTTTTGATAGGATTCTCTTTTTTTTCCAACTTTTGTTTTAGACTCAAGGGGTACATGTGCAGGTTTCTTACATGGATAAATTGCACGTTGCAGACATTTAGGGTACAGAGTATTTTGTCAGCTAGGTCATAAGCGTAGTATCTGATAGGTAGTTTTTTGATCCTCACCCTTCTCCCACTCTCCACCCTCAGTTAGGTCTCAGTTCCTATTGTTCCCATCTTTTTGTCCATGTGTAATCAATGTTTAGCTCTCACTTATAAGTGAGAACATGCAGTATTTGGTTTTCTGTTCCTGTATTAATTTGTTTAGGATTATGGCCTCCAGCTACATTTATGTTGCTGCAAAGGACATGATCTCATTAATTTTTATGGCTGTGTAGTGTTCCATGGTATAAATGTATGGCGTTTTCTTTATCCAGTTCACTGTTGATGGGCATCTAGGTTGATTCCATGTTTTGCCATTGTGAATAGCCCCGCCATGAACATATGTGTGCATGTGTTCTTTGGTAGAATGACTTACATTCCTTTGGGTCTATATCCAGTAAAGGGATTGATGAATTAAATGGTAGTTCTAAGTTCTTTGAGAAGGCTCCAAACTGCTTTCCACAGTGGCTGCACTAATTTACTTTCCCACCAGCAATGCCTAAGTGTTCCCTTTTCTCTGCAACCTCACCAGCATCTGTTATTTTCTCTCTCTCTCTCTCTCTCTCTCTCTCTGTGTGTGTGTGTGTGTGTGTGTGTGTGTGTGTTTCATAATAGACATTCTGACTGGTATGCAATGGTATCTCATTGTGGTTTGGATTTGCATTTCTCCAAAGATTAGTGATGCTGAGCATTTTTTTTTTCATATGCTTGTGGCTCACATGCATACCTTTTAAAGAAGTGTTCATGTCCTTTGCCCATTTTCTAATGGAGTTGTTATTGTTTCTTTTTTTGCCTATTGATTTGCTTCCGTTCCTTATAGTTTCCAGATATGAGACCTTTGTCAAACGCATAGTTAGCAAACATTTTCTCCCATTTTGTAGCTGTCTGTTTATTTTTGGCTTCTTTTGCACAGCAAAAGAAGTTTAATTAAGAATTTAGTTTAATTAAGTTCCATTTGTCCATTTTTGTTTTTTGCAATTGCTTTCATCATCTCCATCATGAAATCTTTGCCAAGGCCCATCTCCAGAATGATATTTCCTAGGTTTTCTTCTAGGGTTTTTAAGTGGTATGTCTTACATTTAAGTCTTTATTCCATCTTGAGTTGATTTTTGTATATGGTGAAAGGAAGGGGTCCAATATTAATCTTCTGTATACAACTAGCCAGTTATCCTAACAGCATTTATTAGATAGGGAGTCATTTCCCCATTGCTTGTTTTTGATGACTTTGTCAAAGATCAGATGGTTGTCGATGTACATCTTTATTTCTGGGTTCTGTATGGTGTTCCACTGGTCTATGTGTCCGATTTTTTGTACCAGTACTGTGCCATTTTGGTTGCTATAGCCTTGTAGTATATTTTGGGTTGGGTTATGTGATGCCTCTTCTTTTTGCTTAGAATTGCTTTGGATATTAAGTCTCTTACCTGGTAACATATAGAGTTTAGAATAGCTTTTCTAGTTCTGTCAAAAATGACATTGGTAGTTTGATAGAAATAGCATGTAATCTGTAAATTGCTTTGGGAAATAAGGCCATTTTTAGCAATATTGATTCTTCCTATCCATGATGATGGCATGTTTTTTTCATTTGTTTGTATCATCTGATTTCTTTCAGCAGTGTTTTGTGATTCTCATTGTAGAGATCTTTCATCTCCTTAGTTGGCTGTATTCCTAGGCATTTTACTATTTTTGTATCTATTGTGAATGTGGTTGCATTTTTGATTTGGCTGTCAACTTGGATGTAATTGGTGTATAGAATCGATTTTGTATCCTGAAACTTTGCTGAAGTTATTTATTCTGGGAGCTTTTGAGCAGAACTATGGGGTTTTCTAGGTATAGAATCATATCATCTGTGAAGAGAGACAGTTTGACTTCCTCTATTTCTATTTGGATGCCTTATATTTCTTTCTCTTGCCTGATTGCTCTGGCTATGACTTTTAGTACTATGTTGAATAGGAATGGTGAGAGTGAGCATACTTCTCTTGTTCTGGTTCTCAAGGGGAATGCTTCCAGTTTTTGTCTTCTCTCTATGATGTTGGCTGTGGGTTTGTCAGAGATGGCTTTTATTACTTTGAGGTATATTCTTTCAATGCCTAGTATGTTGGGGTTTTTTAACGTGTAGGATGTTGAATTTTATAGAAAGCCTTTTCTGCACCTACTGAGATGATCATATGTTTTTTGTTTTTCGTTCTGTTTATGTGATGAATCACATTTGTTGATTTGTATATGTTGAACAAAATTTGTATCTCAGAAAATAAATCCTACTTGTTCGTGGTAAATTAGTGTTTTGATATATTGGTGGATTTGGTGTACTAATACTTTGTTGAGGATTTTTGCATCTGTGTTCATCAGGGATATTGGCTGGATGTTTTCTTTTTTTCATTGTGACTCTGTAAGGTTTTGTTATCAGAATAATGCTATCCTTATAGAATAAGATAGGAAGAAGTCCCTTGTTTTCAGTTTTTTGGAATAGTTTCAGTAGGGTTGGTACCTGCTCTTTAAACATGCGATAGAATTTAGTTGTGAATCTGTCTGGTCCAGGGTTTTCTGTGGTTGCCGGGCTTTTTATCACTGATTCAATTTTGGAACTTGTTATTGCTCTATTCAGAGTTTCAGTTTCTTCCTGGTTCAACTTTGGGATCTTGTATGTTTTCAGGAATTTCTTCATTTCTTGTAGGCTTTCTACTTAGTATGCATAGATGTATCCATAAGAATATATATATATATATATATATATATATATATATATATTTTATATTTTTGTGGGGTCAGTGGCTATGTCATCTTTGTCATTTCTGATTGTGTTTATTTAGATCTTCTTTTTTTCCTTAGTCTAGCTAGTGGTATACTAATCTTATTTTTTTCAATAAATCAACTTATGGTTTCAGCAATCTTCTGTATGGCTTTTCCCACCTCAATTTCATCCTGTTCAGCTCTGATATTATTTCTTTTCTTCTGCTAGCTTTGGAGTTAGTTTGCCCCTGTTTTTCTAGTTCCTCTAAAGTGTGAATCTTGTTAATTTGAAATCTTTCTCATTTCTTGACATAGGCATTTAGTGCTATAAACTTTCAACACTGCTTTAGCTGTGTCCCAGAGATTCTCACATGTTGTATCTTTGTTTTGATTAGTTGCAAGAAAAGTTTTAATTTTTGCCTTCATCTTATTCTTTACCCAAAAGTCATTCAGAAGCAAGCTGTTTAATTTCTGTTTAATTGTATGGTTTGAGAGATCTTCTCAGTGTTAATTTAAGTTTTTATTGTGCTGTGGTCCAAGAGTGTGGTTGGTATGATTTTGGTTTTTTCTTAATTTGTTGAGAATTTTTTATGGCTAATGTGGGATTGATCTTAGAGTATGTACTATGGGCAGATGAGGAGAATGCGTATTCTCTTGTTGTTGAGTAGCATGTTCTGTAGATGTTTGTTAGGTATATTTGGTCCAGTGCTGGGTTTGGATCCTAAATATTTTTACTAGTTTTCTATCTTGATGATCACTCTAACATTATCAGTGTGGTGTTTAAGTCTCCCACTATTATTGTGCCATTATTGAAGTCTCTTCTTAGGTCTCTAAGAACTTTGTTTTTTAATCTGTGTGCTCTAGTGTGAGTGTGTATATATATTTAAAATAGTTGAGTCTTCTTATTGAAATAAACCTTTTATCATTATGTAATGCCCTTCTTTGTCTTTTTTCATTATTATCTGTTTTATCTTTTTTTTTTTTGAAAAAAAATATAGCAACTTCTACTCTTTGTGTTTTTCATTTGCTTGATAGCTCTCTCTCCATTCCTTGTCTTTGAACCTATGGATGTCGTTGCATGTGAGATGGGTCTCTTGAAGACAGCATACAGGATTGTCTTACTTCTTTATCCAACTTGCCACTTTGTGCCTTTTAAGTGGGGCATTTACCTGTTTTTATTCAAGGTTAGTATTTATATGTGAGGATTTGATATTGTTGTTGTGTTGTTAGCTGGTTGTTATGTAAACTTGATTATGTAGTTACTTTATAGTGTCAGTTGGCAATGTACTTAACTGTGTTTTTGTGGTAGCAGGTAACTGCTTTTCATTTCCATGTTTAGCATTCCCTTAAGGACCTCTTTTAAGGCAGGGCTGGTGATAATGAAGTACCTTAGCACTTTCTTCTCTGAAGAGGATTTTATTTCCACTTCACTTCTGAAGGTTAGTTTTGCTGAATATGAAATGTATGGTTGATATTTCTTTTCTTTAAGGATGCTGAATACATGCCCCAGTCTTTTCTGGCTTGTAAGTTTTCTGCTGAATGTGGTCTACTGTTAGCCTGATGGTGTTCTCTTTGCATGTGACCTGCCCATGCTCTCTGCCTGCCTGTATTATTTTTTTCTGTTGTGTAGACTTTATAGAATCTGAGGACTACTTGTCTCAGGATGGCCATCTTTTATAGTATTTTGCAGGGCTTCTCTCAATTTCCTGAATTTGCATGCTAGCAAGGTTGGTGAAATTTTCATGGTCAGTATCCTCAAATGTTTTCCAAGTTGCTCTGTCATCTACATCTATTTCAGGGATGCAAAAGAGTCATAGGTTTGGTCTCTACATAATTCCATATTTTTTGGAGGTTTTGTTCATTTGAAAAAAATCATTAAAATTATTTTTTGACTGCCTTTGTTGGTTCAAAGGAATTTCAAGCTCTGAGATTCTTTCCTCAGCTTGGTCTATCCTGTTATCAATGCTTCAAGTTGAATTCTGTAATTCCCATAGTAAATTTTTTATTTTCAGAAGTTCAGTTTGGTCCTTTCTTAAAATGTCTGTGTCATCTTTAAACTTTTGGGCCATTTTATTGTTTTCCTTGGATTGAATTTCAGCCTTCTTTTATCTCAGTGAGTTTCCTTGCCATCAAGATTCTGAATTCTATGTCTGTCATTTCAGTCTGATTAAGAACCATTGCTGGGGAGCTAGTACAGTCATTTGGAGATAAGAAGATGCTCTGGCTTTTAGAGTTGCCAGAGATTTTGTGCTGGTTCAGTTTGATCTGTGTGGCCTAATGTTCCTTTATTCCTTGAAGTTGTTGTCGTTTGGATGAGGCTTTTTACTTTCATATTCTTTGATGCCTTTGGGCATTTGACTATGGTATCGGTTGAGTTTAGTCAACTGGCATCATTTCTGCATGCTTTCAAGAGGACAATGTTTATCTCAGCATTCCTGGGCTACATGCTTTTACTCTTGGGGGCTGGGATCAGGCCATCTGCAGCTTTGTTCTCTGGCCCCTCAAGGTTAAGCACCTGTTACAGTAGAGGGTTTAAGGGGTTCCCAGTCTGCTGGCATCAATACTCCAATGGAGACTGCTGGCAAAAGCACCCCAGGGGGCAATGGTGACCTCTCTCATGTGTGCATGCCAGCAAAACATCAGGGGTCCTTGTGTGCATGTGCACAGGTTGTGGATCTGCGTGTGCATATGCATCTGCAAGTCTGTGCACACATGCATGCTGATGGGGCAGTGGCTGGCCCCATGCACATGTGCACCAGTGGGGTGGTTGGGGGAAAGCTGAGGGTGAGTGGGCACAGGACAGGGAATGCTGTGGGTGGGTCCACACTGGTGGGGAGCCATCTTCAAAAGTATTATGATGGGCAGGTAATGTCTGTCAATTAAAGAGCTGTGGTGTGGCCGTTAGCAAACTGAGGCTGTGCTGCTAATGGGTGCAGCCAGGCAGGGATCCTGGGAGAGGCTGGCAGATATAGGGGTGTTCAGATCACACAGGCCCCACCCCACTGGCAAGACAGCCCTGCTTTGTCGGGGTCCAGCAACTAACAAAAGCTAAGGCACCTGGGGGAGTATGTTGAGCTTTGGGGGATGGGCACCAATGGCCATTCTTCACTGCAGCCATTCCCGTGCCAAACCTTCTAGGCTTTGTGCAGGCTGGAGTTCTGCCTGTGAAAAGTCTCTGGGTAGTTCTCCCTACCAGTTCAGATGTCTGTGGGGATCATGGGGTCTCCTGCAGCTAGGATCCCAGAGGACCATGGCTACAGCTGGCCAGTCCACACCTGTTTCACTTGCTACTTCCCTAGGAGCTGCTCAGGGTGAGGAATGAGTGCTGGTTCTTAGCAACCCCATGCAGGTTTCCCAGCTACCTCTCCTTTTAGCCTGCAGCCTGCATTCTCCCTCTGTCAACTCTCAATGCCCAAAAGTCATTCAGAAATGACTTTCAGATCTGCTCAGAGTGTGCCAGTCTACCTGATGGTCTGGTCTCTCTCAGTGGGAGAAGCTCTTCCTGGCTGCTTGTAGTCAGCCTTCTGACTACATCTTTTTAAAAGATCACTTTTGAAAAAGCTTTCCACCCGTGAAAAGTTGTGGCAAAATTCTCAACATATAATGCATTTTTAACAGAAATGCTGGTTATCGAAATGCAAGATATGTATAAAAAGCTTTGAATAATGTTTATGAATTGTTAAAGTATAATAAATTTGTATTTCTCCAGTTTTACTTTTAAAGAGCAAAGAGGAGCATTGCTGTGTTATATTTTTGTTCACTATAAAAATAAACCAGAATAAGCCAGGTGTGGTGGCTCATGCCTCTTATCCCAGCACTTTGGGAGGCCAAGGCAAGAGGATTGCTTGAGGCCAGGAGTTTGAAATCAACCTGGGCTGAATAGCAAGATCCAGTCTCTCCAAAAAATGAAAAAATTAAACTACCTCTAAGCATCTCTATTCTCTTCTTTAGTCTACCTAAACGAGAGTTTCTTAATGAAATCCTCTTACTCTAGTAACCTCTCCAATTCTTGGATAAAAAGTATTCTTGATTCTGCTGTGATTATTTAGATCTGTGATGCTATAATCTTAAGCTCTTTCAAATAGAGACTGGTCCTAGATGCCACCTCTCTCCTACCTAGTTGAAGTGACAGAGTCTTGCTCTGTCATCCAGGCTGGAGTGCAATGTTGTGGTCTCGGCTCACTGCAACTTCTGCCTCCTGGGTTCGAGTAATCCACCCTCCTCAGCCTCCCAAGTAGCTAAGATTACAGGCTTGTTCCACCATGCCTGGCTAATTTTTTTTTGTTTTTAGTAGAGATGTGGTTTCACCATATTGGCAAGTCTGGCCTCGAACTCCTGGACCTTAAGTGATCCACCCACCTCAGCCTCCCAAAGTGTTGGGATTACAGATGTGAGCCACCTTGTCAGCCGAGTTGTAATCTTTTTGCTAGTGGAGAGTCTTGCCTTGATGTTGATGGCTGCTGACAGATCACAGTGGTGGTTATTGAAAGCTGGGGTGGCTGTGGCAATGTCTTAAAATAAGAACATCCATGCTGTTCTTGTTGATTTTCCACCTCCTTCCATAAATCACAAATGTTCTTAATGCCATCTATAATGGGGAGTCCTTTCCAGGAGATTTTCAATGTACTTTGCCCAAATCCATCAGAAGAATCACTATCTATGACAGCTAAAGCCTTACAAAATGTATTTCTTAAATAATAAGATTTGAAAGTTGAAATTACTCCATGATCCATGGGCTGCAGAATGGATGTTGTGTTAACAGGCATGAAAACAATATTAATCTCCTTGTACATCCGCATTCAAGAACTCTTGAATGACTAGGTGCATTATCAATGAACAGTAATATTTTGAAAGAAATCTCTCTTTTTTTTCTCTCTCTTCATCAGGCTTAAAATATTCAGTGAACCCCTCTGTAAACAGAAGTGCTGTCATCCTGACTTTGTTGCTCCATCTACAGAGCAAAGACATAGTCAATTTAACATACTTCTTAAGGCCCTAGGATTTTTGGATAGTAAATGAGCATTGGCTTCAACTTAAAGTCATCAATTGCATTAGTCCCCTAACAAGAGAATCACTGTGCCCTTTGAAGATTTGAAGCCACGGATTGACTTCTCTCTAGCTATGAAAGTCCTAGATGACATCTTCCAACAGAAGGCTGTTTCATCTACATTGAAAGTCTGTTGTTTAGTGTAGCCACCTTCATCAATTATCTCAGCTAGATCTTTTGAATAACTTGCTGCAGTTTCTGTATCAGCACTTGCTGCCTCACTTTGTACTTTTAAGTTACGAAAATGATTTCTTTCCTTAAACATAAGAATAAGCCTGTGCTAAATTCAAACTTTTCTTCTGCAGTTTCTCCACCTCTCTTAGCCTTCAAAGAACTGAAGAGATTTAGGGACTTGCACTGGATTAGGCTTTGGCTTAAGGGAATGTCGTGACTGGTTTGATCTTCTATCAAACTACTAAAACTTTCTCCATATCAGCAATAAGGCTATTTTACTTTCTTATCACTGCAGTAACACTTTTAAATTTTTTCAAGAATTTTTCTTTTGCATTCACAACTTGGCTGTTTGGTACAAGAAGCCTAGCTTGTAGCCTATTTCAGCTTTTCACATGCATTCATCACTAAGCATAATCCTTTTGATTTAAATGACAGACTTGTAACTTTTTCTTTCACTTGAACACTTATAGCCACTGTATGGTTATTAATTGGCCTAATTTCAATATTATTGTGTTTCAAGGAATAGGAAAACCCAAGGAGAGGGAAAAGACAGGGGAACTGCTCGTTATGGAACAGTCAGGGTACATACAACATTTATTGCTTAAGTTGGCTATCTTAAATGAGTGAGGTTTGTGACACTCCAAAATAATTATTAGGTTGGTGCAAACATAATTGTGGCTTTTGCATTGTTGGGTTCTATGCAAATAGATACTCTGCCACTTTATATAAGAGATTTGAGCATCCCTGGATTTTGGTATTCATGGGGGTACTGGAACCAATTTCCCACAAATATGGAGAGGCAACTGAATTTTGTTATGGCAGACTTAGAAAAGTATTAATATAATAGTAACATCAAAGATTACTGATATTAATAACCATAACAGATAAAATGGTAAGGAAAAAGTTTGAAATATTGTGGCAATTATCAAAATGTGACATAGAGACACAAAGTGAGCACATGCTATTGGAAAAAATGGTACCAATAGACTTGATGCAAGGTTGTCACAAATCTTCAATTAGTAAAAAATGCAATATCTGTGAAGCACAATAATGCAAAGTATAATAAAATAAGGTATGCATGTATATTTCACATTTTATTGACCCATTATTCCATATTTGGACAGTTGGACAGTTTCCAGCTTTTAGCTATTGTGAATAATGTTTCTATGAATATATAAAAATATATGTTCAAGTCCCTGATATCAATTCTTTTGTGTATATACTTGGAAGTGGAATTGCTAAATCATATGATGTATTCAATGAATTTTCATATGTTGAACTATCTTGCATTTCAGAAACAAATCCCCCTTGATCATGGTGTGTAATCCTTCTATATGCTGCTGAATTCAGTTTGTTCATATTTTGTTGAAGTTTTTAAATTTTTTTACATCAATTTTCATAAGTCATTGACCTGTATTTCTTTATCTTGTGGCATTTTTTGTCTGGCTTCAGCATCAGGATAATCCTGGCCCCACAGGAAAAGCTGGAAAGTGATTTCTTGCTCTTTGAGTTTTTAGAAGCATTTGATAAAGACCAGCGTTGACTTACTGTGTAGCATCCTTCCATTTCAATCTGAAAGTCTCCCTTTATCATTTCTTGTAAAGCAGATCTAGTGGTAATAAACCCCTCAGCTTTTGCCCATCTGAAAATGTCTAAATTTCTCCCTCATTCTTGTGGATAGTTTTGCTGGACATAGAATTCTCAGTTCATAGTTTTGTTTTTCTTTTAGCATTTTAAATATATCAGCCCACCAACTCTGGATTCCAAAGTTTCTTCCTGATAAATTGGTTGATAAACTTACTGCTGATGATTGGCAATGATAAATCACTCCTTTATTGCTGCTTTCAAGTTCCTCTCTTTTTGTTTTTGTTTCTCAACAGTTTGTTAACAGTGTGTTTCAGTGTCATTTCTTTGACTTTAGCTTACATAGAGTTTATTGAGCTTCTTGGATTTGTAGATTCCTATCTTCAATCAAATTTGGATATTTTTAGACATTTCTTCAAATTATGCCTTTGCCCTTTATTCTCTCTTTTTGCCTTCTTGAACTCTCATAATGCATATATTGGTCCTCATAAAGGTGTGCCACAGGTATATTAAGCTTTTTTTTTCACTGTTTTTCATTCTTTTTTGTAGACTTTCTCATCAACAGTTTCTGTCAATTTATTTTGTTCCCTTAAATAGGTCATATTTTCTTGTTTCTTTGCATGCCTTATAATTTGTTGTAATAGTTGAAAACTGGGCATCTGAAAAATAGACACATCTTCCAGATTTTGAAGATAGACTCTGTTGAGGACAGTACTTCACTGACTAGCTGGATTTTCTCTGAGCCTAGGGATCAGCTAAAGGTGGAAGTTTAGGGCATTTTCTGAGGTGTTTCCAGGGTCTGAAATTGACCTTCTCAACTCTGCAATATACATTACTTCTCTCAGATGTCCTAATTTTCCAAAGAGTCTTACACTAGACTCTCCTCAGGGCCTTAGATGGTCTATTCTATGTCTCCACCTATAATCTTTTGTCATAGACATCATCAGGTCTGAAGTCTCCCTGCAGCTTTCAAAAGCAGAGGATGAAACTTTTACCACCTAAGATGTGAGTTATGAGAAATAGAAACCAGGCCTTTGAGCAGCCACTGGACAGTTTAGAACACTGCAAATAGAATCATGTCCACCTCTCCAGTTTGAGAGAGAGAACTGGTAACTGGGCTGCTACCTCTTCCAGTTCAAGACCATGAAACACAGACGGGAGATGGGAATTTGGGCAAACGCAGGTGAAAACATCATAAAATTTCCTACCATAGGAAGGTGTCTTTTTCCTGATTGAGGATACATTCATTTGCTGTTAAGTCTATGACTATTTTTCAGAGCTTCTATAAGGTTAGTTCAGATAGTTTCTGGTTCTTCCTTGGTGTTTTTGCTGTTTTCAGAGCTTAGAGATTCTTCCTCTGCCATTTTGCTAATGTTACTCTTGTCGGTCTTTTCATTGAACCTTTTAATGAGTTCTACTCATTCACTGGCAACAGGACAGAGGCCATTCATTCTAAAGTACCATCTATATATATTTCACCAGTCCTCAATGCTATTATTTTCCATCCACATCCTATAGCCAGTTTCTACCATTCCACCAAAAATTACTGTCAAAGGCAACTTAATGACAGAGAAAGCACTTGGGGTTTTGAGATCATCAGGACTTGGTTAAAATTCTGGCCCACAATTACTTGTTTTTGTATCTTGGACAACCATCATAAGTGGTACAAGTCTCAGTATAGTGTGTTATGTCATTACTTTACTTGTAATACAATTGCTTTGCAAATTTGATTTAAAATCAAGACTAGGCCTGTGACTCCTCCCCTACAAATAACTAAAAATCCATCTCTCCTTTTTTTTTTTCTAGTGATTTATCCTATGGAAATCCAATAAGAACTTTTATGCCTCTTTCAAATCGCTGTAGCACTTGTTGTCTGTATGTCAGTTGCCACTCTATGACTGGAAATAAAATTTTTCTTTTTGCTGATGTCTCAGATCTTTCTTAATAGTGTGTTTATCTGGAAATAAAGTCATGTCTCTACCTGTTAATTTATTTATTGCATATTTCTTGACTGTTTCATAGACTTGTGTTAGGTTCTGGTTACAGATGCAAGTGAAATGAAGTTCTACCTCAGAAGCTTACAGTCTTTGCAGAAAAATAGAAAGAAACAACAGCCTATGCCTCAAACATCTTTGCATTTCCAAATAAGAACACAATTAGTAGGTACAATAAATTATTACAGGTAAACATATACTTATTTGACATCAAAACCCAGTTAACCACTTTTTAGTTTTGAAATAGAAAACTTCTCTTTTCTCCTTGGTTTGCTCCTTGCTATCTGGGATAAACTTAAGTTAGCAAGGAGCAGACCTCAAGAGGTTCAGAACTTTAGCTGAGAGAATCATTGAGAAGTTATTATCTGGAGCTTATACAACATGCTCCACATGAAAAAGAGCTGGAAATCTCACAAAGTTAGTGATCTTTCAGGAATTTAAATACTTCCTGCTTTCAGTTGGAAGACCTGTAAGAATAGCCTCCTTTAAAATGCAGTTAAATATTCAACAACCTATGTGTTGGCTAAGTGAGCTCAAGAAGTGAAAGAAACTTGTGTTTTAGTTCCACTTACTATGGAGCCTCTGGTCAAATTATTCACTTCTGCTATATCTCTGTCAGCTTATCATCTGTAAAACGGCGGCAGCTCTAAAAACATAGTGAGAGATGGTTCACAGCTTTATGTGTAATTGTGTTTATTTTAGAATAACAATGACATCTAAACTATTACTGAAGAAAATTCAAATGTTATTTGGTGTCATCTAGTAGACTCTGTGGAAAAGTAAAGAGGCCCCAGAATAACTAACTTTTCCAAGGGGCCATAGTTATTTTCTGGAATGCTTGGGGAAAAAACCTAGACGTCCTCAATTCCACTCTATTGTTCTTTCATTGGGTTCTAAACACAGAAAATAAAATCCTTCTGTTCCATGTAACTGGTGCAGGGCTTGGCAATATTGAAATTGCAGCACTGAGTATTAAGAGGTATTTGGAAAATTCTGAAAATGAAGATACAGACCTCTGATACTGTAGATGAGCAGAACTGGTAAATAAAGGTGTATGAGGACTGTAGCTCCTAATAGAATAGTTGAATTTTTGTTTTCTGGTACCTTGAAGGCTCCACCCCAACATACAATTCTAAAATTTTTGGACTAGATTACAGTGAATTCTACTTGCATTCATGTATACATGCATATATCTATATACATTGATGTAAATCAATAAAATATCATCTGTCAGTGAAAGGAGAGGAGAGAAGGATTTTGAAGTGTAAGTCCTTTGGTGGGGAAGGATTATGAACAAGCTGTCTTGCCAGAGAAAACAAACAAAAAGGGAGCTATCAACTCTTGTGGGATTTCATCACATGGAAGGAAAAAGTTTCGGCCATGGTTGATTTCTTAGAATTATCATGGGACTTGAGGAAATTAAAGAGGAAATGATACGATGCTTGCTCCCACTGGGGTATGATCTTAATAATTTAGCAGTGAGCATCACAACTCTGTGAAACAGTGGGAGCCTCACTCTTTTTAAAAAGTAGTCCTTGTACCATTTGCTGGTATTCCATGCTGTGAATACTCCACCACTCTATCATTTCAAGATACCAGCACTGCTACAGAGCACTGGGAAGATATGCACAATGGCTTTCAGGAGCCGGCACACCAATGAATCACAATGCATTTTATGCTGAGCTAATCGAATCTATTAACACGAGGATATAAAATATGGGAGCGGCCAGGCACAGTGGCTCACGCCTGTAATCCCAGCACTTTGGGAGGCCGAGGCAGGTGGATCACCTGAAGTCAGGAGATGGAGACCAGCCTGGCCAACATGGCAAAACCCTGTCTCTATCGAAAAGACAAAACTTAGCCAGGTGTGATGGTGGGCGCCTATAATCCCAGCTACTTAGGAAGCTGAGGCAGGGAGAATCACTTGAACCTGGGAGGTGGAAGTTGCAGTGAGCCAAGATGGTGCCACTGCACTCCAGCCTGGGCAACAGGACAAGACTCCATCTCGTGAATAAATAAATAAAATATGGGAGCGTGTGTGTGTGGCATATGTATGTGTGTGGCATAAGTATGTGTGTAAATATGTACATTCACATACATATACATCATAAAATCACCCTTCATGGAGAAACAACCACGGGTGTGATTCAAAAAAAAACAAGAAGACAGTGCTTCATATCACTGCAACTTCTTTCTTTAGTTATATTA
This sequence comes from Cacajao melanocephalus, assembly GCA_963573385.1. Taxonomy (NCBI): domain Eukaryota; kingdom Metazoa; phylum Chordata; class Mammalia; order Primates; family Pitheciidae; genus Cacajao; species Cacajao melanocephalus. The sequence goes on along the minus strand of CAUYLG010011802.1, from coordinate 763 downwards.
TACCAAACAGAAGGCCTCCTATCTGCACTTCAAATCTAGATGGCTTTAGAATGTGCAGGTAGGAATAGGGACTCCTGGGAGCTGGCTTGCTCTGTATAAAAATGGGAAAACGTTTTAGACTGTTGGGAGAGAGGGAGGAACCCTGGGGGAGGGGAGGAGAACGCTGGCAGGTTGGGACTGCATGGGTATAAGGAGGAGGGCTGAGAGCCCTCAAGAGCCAAGCAGTGCAAAGGGGTCTTTAAAAGGAAATCGTCACTAAGAGACAGTTTTAAATTTCGGGCCATGGGGTGTGCTCACCACTCTCTCCTTCTCTGTCATCCTGATGAAGCCCACTTTGCTCACTGATGGCTTCTCTGTAGATGCAGATTTGGGGGGAAATTGGGGAAGTAAAGGCGGAGTGGGAAATAGCCTAAGGAGCTTCAACAGAGTGAAAGCCGAATCAGCACAAAGCAGCTTAAAAACAACAAGGAAGCTTTGCTGTGTGTTTCCTTGCTCTCACCCCAGTCCCTCCCCACTTGGTGATGGTCTTGAAGAAGGTGACCAGGTTCCCAGGTTGGGACCCTGGTCCCTGGTTCCCAGGAGAGCAGAGAAAAACAGATTCTTAAAGAATTGTGTATGTTTGTTCTTACCTGTCTGGGGGTTACCTGAAGGACTGACACAAGGCCATTGCCTTTGTCTTACTTAACTCAGAAGTCATTCAGGGCAGAAAATCTGCAGCGATGGTCTAGTCAGGATGTGGGAGGATGCGAACTTTGCCAGCATC
>CAUYLG010011790.1:0-26634 GCA_963573385.1 Cacajao melanocephalus | reverse complement strand
TACCCTACTTACAATAGCCACATATAAAATTAAATACCTAGGAATTAACTAAAGAAGTGAAAGATCTCTGTAATGAAAACTATTAAACACTGATGAAAGAAACTAAAGAGGACAAAAAATGGAAAAATATTCAATGTTTATAGAATGGAAGAATCAATGTTGTTAAAATGTCCGTACTACCAAAGCGATCTACAGATTCAATGCAATCCCTATCAAATACCTATCAAATTATTTTATCCTTTGAGTTACATAGTAGGTATATACATGTATTTATGGGGCACATGAGATATTTTGATATAGGCATACAATATGAAATAAGCTCATCATGGAGAATGGGGTACAATGAGTTACAATCACTCCATTCTTCAAGATGTGCTTATTTCATATTGTATGCCTAAATCAAAACATCTCATGTACCCCATAAATATATATATATATACCTACTATGTACCCACAAACATTAATATAATAACATATGCAGAATAAATATTCATGAGAAAGAAATAAGTGAGTATACTGGCAGCATTTTGTGTCTAGCACATAGCATGCACTATAAAAGTACTTGCCGTTATTACCGCATAGGTTTAAACAATTTTGCTGTGACAGGACAACTTTATGAGTTATAATCACCATCCTTTAGCAATCCTACAAACACACCTCATTCTCATCTGTCGCCCTTTTCCCTCTCACTCACTGGCCCACCGCTGTCAAGAGGCAAGGTTGACGCTGGCCTTGATTCCTTGGGAAGAGCCAGCAGAACCAGATTTCTCTCCCTGATGACTGAGAAAGGATTTGTTTTAAGTTTCTCTGAACTGAGGTTGAAGAGAAAGGAAGCAAAAGAGAAGGGGCTGGTGGTGGTGTCTGAGGAGCTCCTTGGGCTCTGGCATGTTCCCACAACTCTCTAAGACTTGCTTTAAATGAAGAAATGGAACCTTTAAACAAGAGTGTGGACTTCAGAGAAATGACCTCTGCCTTGTGTCCCAAGTGCCCTGCATCCCAACTGGACCTGAGCAGCAGCATGACTCTCCCAGAATGTCCCACCCCACCAGGAGGCAGCAGTTGGGCATAGATGGTTGGGATGGTGTTGAAGCAGAGAAGACCTAAAATACCCCCTTTGGGTTTCCCACTAATCAGAAAGGTATGGAGAACAGTAGACCCTCTCTGTGCCCCAGAGGAGTGTGGAGGAAAAGAGAAAACCAACCTGAGAAGTTAGTAAAGCCCTGATGTGGGGACCACACAGCCGAAATGGAGAGGATTGCACAGCTGCAGGCCAGCTAGCAACTTGGTGCTCTGGTAGATGCCAGTGTGGCAGGATGCCAAGCCCTGAGCACAAGGAGTTTCGCCCATTTCCGTGAGTAACAGAATGGAAAGGTACCAACAGCCAGGGGCCTGATCCTCTTGCCACTGAAGTTACGATGCTACCTAAGACCCCTGGATCTCCCAACCCTACTGCCAATTCAGGTTGGGAGTGAGGTCAGGGATTAAAATCTTGAATTAACTCAAGTAGAAGCCTGAAATAAATAACTTTACCTCAAATGAACTGAGATTAAATTTTCTTCCAGAAAGTGAAATGGAGTTTGAAATACAGAATAACTTGAGTCAGAAAAACAGAGCACAGGGACTGAAAACTCATACTGACCAACTTATCAGACATAGCAATGCCTAGGATGCATGTTCCAGAGTGCCCTCTACACTGTGCCTCACAGTGCAAGATTACTTTGAGAATTCTGCTTAGGTCATCCTCAATATGGCCAGTTTCTGACTGAAGGAATAAATCTCCTAGGTGGAAAGCTGCTAGAAATGACAGAAAAAGAAGAAACAAGCAAGACATCATGGGGTAGGTAACCAAGGATTTATAGTGACTATGTGGGACCCGCTGTGGCTGGGCAAAGGCAGTACAGCCTGCTAGACAGAGCCCTGAATTTGAAACAGAGGTCTTGAGTTCAAATCCCAGTCTCTTACTTTGCTCTGTAATCCTGAGCAAGCACTTTAGCCGCGGAGAACCTCAGCCTCCTTATCTATAAGTAGCTTCTCCAGGTTGGGGTTAAATGAGAGCAGGTATGGAAAGTCCCCTCACAGAGCTAGACGTGTGACAGATGCTCAGTGAGTATCTTCTGAAGAATGAAACCCTGCTTCCAAGTCCTTTACTTCCAGACCTGGCCTGGCTTCTCCCAAGCTGATGGTCCTGCTTGCCACGCCTGCTTCCATCTCTGGCTCTGGTCTTTGAGTGGGTGGATGACCCAGAACCAGGATGCTACCCACGCTGATTCAAGTATTATTTGCTCTTTAGATTCTCAAAGTCCTGCTAGCTGGCTAAACAGCCCTGAGTCCCCACCCCAACACTACAAACCCCCATTCACACACATGCCTTCCTTGCTGGCTAGACCTGTGAGGTGCCAGCACGTCATGGGGCTAACCTGGCCCTTTGTGGCCAGAGGAGCTGTAAATCCCTTGTTCCAGAGACACCATGGAGTTTTATGTTATAACTGAGGATGAAGGGGCTATTTTAAATAAACAGACAGTTTTGGTGTTATAACTAAGCCAGAGGAAAATTTTACAGCAATATCCTATCATCCAGTTTAAATGTTGTTCAGGCCAGGGTGCTCACGGGGGCTCTTTGTGAAGGAAGCAGAGGTGATGAATTCCTCCCTCAGTAATAAAAGGAGCAGAATCTTGAAAGAGGAGTAGCACTTTAGAAGGGGTGGTCCTTTAAAAACTTCCTGAGGCTAGTAGAAAGGAAAAGGGGGTGCACTGGGAGCCAGATACTGAGAGGGACCCAGAGGCCTTACCAATGGGAGGCCTGCATGCCTCCCTGACAGCTTGATATATTTCAGTGATGGAAACTGCTGACCGTACTCTTTCTGTTTAAGTTAGCACATTTTGTTGGCTTCCCTGTGGTAGGCGTTGAGTTATTCTTCCCCAGCTCCCCATATGTATCACTTTTCTCTCCTTAGCACACTTATGTCAGGGTCCACATTCTTAATAATGAAGTCAAAATGCTCTGTTGTCAAGGCTTCCAGAAAAAAATGCTAAACACAACTGTTAAGGCAGCTGGGATTACACCGGAGGGAGGGATAAATTCAAACTGCACTCCACGGAACCTGTAAAACTCCATCAGCTTTACCAGTTTCTCTCCAGCCTCCACATCCCTAAGGACCTCATTGTCCCTACAGAAACCCATTAGTGTGTACAGGCTGATGAGACCCTCCAGTCACTGGAACAGGAGAGACTCAACGGGGAGCCCATTTCTGCACACTTGGCAGCAGCCTGCTGGAAACACCTGGTCCTCCATCCACCCCCAAGGCTCAGGGCAGCACTGACTCCTTCAACCTTCGCTATGCAAGGAATTTTGCTTGAAGAGACACCACAAGGAGTTAGGACATCTTTTTGGTGGATTCTGGTCACTAGCCTGGAACTCCTGCCCCCATCTGGGGGACACTGTGTCATAGTTTTATCCTTTAACAATTGTTTTCAGGGAGACTGTCTTGCAATGAAAATGAGTTTTTTTCCTGAAAGCCAGTGTGGAGACATTAATAGCAACCAGCTGTTTATTTCTGAAATAAGGAATTATTCTCAGAGATTTGGAGGGTGGCATATGATGAGGGGCATGGCAACCTTCATTTAAACAGGAATTAACCTTCATAGACTAAGCACACTTATTCCATTGCTAACCCCATTTCCACTGATAAGAACTACTTGGAGCCTGGGGGTAGCCCAATCCTACAGACAGATAAGCAGCTGTGTAGCTGCCCCTGTATATTCCTCTGCAGCCTCACTCCTCCAAGAGCACCACATGGCCCTGCACTGGTGGTTTCCTCTCGCGATGACACCAACCCATCTCTACTCCCACAGCTCTCATGGCGACACCAGCCTATCTCTACTTCCACAGAACACACACCATGTTGTCTGCCTAGCTAGAGGTCCAGCCAATACTTTGCAAGTCTTAGAATTCAATGCATCCACCCACATAGTTTAAATATTGGCTGTGTGACCTTGGGCAAGTCATTTAATCTCTCCAAATCACAGTGAAATCAGAATACTAGTACTTCTCGTGCTGGGCTGTTGTGAATATTAAAATTAATGTCAGGAAAGCTTCCTACCATCTAAGAGGCATTGAATAAATGGTGTCTGGAAGTCACAATAGTGGCAGACAAGTTGTATATTTAGAATAATGAGTACTCACTCCAGCCATGCATTTTACTGGTCTGGCTCAGTGGCTTTAAGATGTTCTATAGCAGCAGAATTCCCCATCCTTCCTGATGAAATCAGACACGAAATCTCTATTTCATAAAGCAAATAGCAGGGCATTGCTCTGGCGGAAGCAGGACAGACAGCCAGGACTCCTGCCCACCTGGCTCCCCCAGCTTTCTGTGGAAGTTCAAGTTCCTGCATGAAATTCCACAATGACTCACAACAGTTCAAAAACCATAGGTTTCATTTACAGTTGCCACTTTATTTATCAATGCCAGGGACCTGAAAGGTAGAGTCTGAGCTTAAGGGCTATCCAAACATGTCACCCTAAGTGTGGTCACTTTGGGATGAAGCAGGTCCTTGCTACACAGCATTGTCACTGCTCATGCGGAGGCCTTCCCTTCACTCACCCGCACAAGCAAAATGCCCTGCCACAAACCTTTCCTGTCTCCAGCCAGTCTTACTCATGCCTACCTGAAACCTCTGTCCCACACCAGCGCCTATCTTATTTACCTCTCAATGTGACAATCACAACTCATGCACTGAGCTTAGCTTTAGTTTTAAAATGTCATCTCCCATTACATGAGTTTATTTTGCATTTATGTGGCACTTTATATATTCATCTAATTGGTTCCTTGTCCTGACCAAACATGGCAGGTTTGTGGAACCGGATGTTACATGGAAGTTTCAGCAGAGGTCCAAAGACAATGAGAACGGCATTCCAAATGGAGTGCCAAAGAAGATGCGGGATTTTCAAAATAGGTGCTGAGAACCAGCTCCCCAGTTCTTAGACCCTTCTTCCACAATGAAGGAGGGTGGCAATTGAGGCATTTCTCAAGAGGATCTCTTTGGAGAGAGCTGTAGTATGAACCCTACTCCCCAAAGAGAGGTGTAAGGGGTCCCACATTACCACCTGGTAATGTGGCCTTCAAGGAAATAGGAGAAGATTCTTAGAGAGAGCTGTGAACTTGTGGGGGTAACTTCTTCCTACCACACCTACTTTAGTGAGGTCAGAGGTAATGCCTTTCCCCTCATCTCAATTTTTTAAAGGTTGGTTTTCAGGAGAAAACTAATATGTCCTAGCTGTCTGACCGACACAGAGGTCCAGTGTGTGACTCCCAGCTGAAGGCAGGTGGCTAGCTGCTTCAAAAGCAGAATGAAAGAAAGACAAAAGGTTCCCCCAGCTTGTGGGGCAAAAATGATTAAGTGTTTCCACAGACCAGATGTGGGCCCTCCACGGGAGCTAGCTGGTGTTGGCTTGTCTTAGGTTGTTCCCAAGAAGACCACCTAAAAGGAAAACAGAGAGAAGCTGAACGGATGGCTGGATTGTCAGGGCCTGAGGAGGAAGAGCCATCTGGAATAGAGAAGCTCTATCAAGGGGATGCAGGTGAGTGACCACCAGCCACAGAGCAGGGGCGCCTCCATGGAGAAGGCAGCAACCCCGCAGGCAATCTGAAATGCCTGCCAAGCCAAGAGAGCCCCAGAGCAGAGTGGCACAGCAGTGGCTCTCAGACGGAGCTCCTGCCTCTCTCTCTCTCTCTCTCTCTCTCTCTCTCTGGATTCTAACCACAAAGCACAGCTGTCGGGATGGGAGAAGAGGAGAAAAAAACTCGATGGGAAAACAAAGAAGAAAATGACCACAGCGCTTCCTGCCTGCAGAATGCTCAACCTGCAGGAGGGAAGAAACTGACTTTAAATCAAATTCCTGGAACTCAACATTTTAATAACCAGATTGAGGTTATTTTTACTATCCAAAAGTAACCAGAAAAATCATGTAACTGCCTGATTTTTCAGCTAGTGGCAGGGGAAAATTAGTCCCATGGTCTGGATTAAAGGGACAGTGAAAGACAAAAACAGTTACTCTATAATTGTATAATTATATGTGCTTGGTCGACAGTAGGCATTAACATGGATCAGTCTCACCATTAAGAGTTATGGGTATCATTCAGAACTTTTTATGTGGCTTAGGTAAATAAAGGAAATTTACTGGCTTATATAACTGGGATGTCCAAAGATAAAGCTGGTTCTAGGAGCTCAAACGGAACCATTGCTTCTCTTTTGCTCATCTAGTTCTGTTAATGCATGGAGCTTATTTTCTCCCAATGCAAATTGGCTTTATTTGTGCAGAAGGTGCAGCCACAGGCAGGCCGCTATAGACTTGCATAATCCCAGCTTAGGTCCGGAAGAAAGAGAGAGCTTCTTGCTTTCAGCATCTATAAACAAAATCCCAGGGGAGTGCCTGATTGGCTTGTCTTGAGCCATGTGCCCACCTGATCGATGTCCAGGAGGGGCTGGGTACTTGATTTGCAATGTTGCATGGAAGAAGTGTCTCACTCCAAAGGAAGTGGGCCAGGACTACTTGAAGAATGGGACAGGTGGGGATGCAGACCAGAACAACAAACGCCATAGTTTTCCACGTCGTGTAGCACAGGAAAATGCCACTCAAATACGTCAGCTGCATACTCTTCCTATGCAGTAGAAAATAATGATTATTGTAAGAATTAATATCTTACCATTGGGTAGCTTTGCTTATACTCTTCCCTCAGTCAGAGATGTACTCTATCAAAATTCCGCATCAAAATTCTGCTCATTTTTTAAGCTCAGCTCAAATATCATCTCATCCATGAAGCCTCTCATGAATTCCAGAAATGAAAATGAATTGATCCTTTTGCTGAAGTCTTATTGTATTCGTACAGTTCTCAGCCTTGGTTCTGCAGCAGAATCAGTGAGCAGCTGGTTGAAATGCCACCCCTCTATCAAATCTTCCCTGACCTCAAAAGCACAAATACTCTTCTCTCTACTCCTATAATAATTAAAGCCTTCTAAAACCATCACTTTCTTGTCAACTGCTTCTGCGCTCGCACCCAGATTATTGCTTCTATGAAAGCACATGGCTTTACATTTGGTACATCAGGAAATTCGGCTTTATTGAGTCAGGCAGCAATTCCTTTTACACTTTGTGCTAGTTTTAAAATATGTTCACAAATTTTTGAAACTCCTCTCTTCAAGAGGCGGAGTCTAATTCCCCTCCCTTTGAGCATGGGTGGGAACAAGCTACTTGCTTCTGATGAATCAAGAAAAAGGTTCTGTGATAGCGTGCAAGGTAAGAAGTGGTGCTGCAACTTCTCTTGCTCTCTCCTGAATTGCCCGCTCTGGGTAAAGTGACTCACAACTGCCAGACTGTGGGAACACTCAAACAGCCTGTGGAGAGCCCACATGGGAAGGAACTGAGGCCTCCTGCCAACAGTCATGTGAGTGAGCATCTCCAAAGCAGATTGTCCAGCCCCAGCCAAGCCTCCAGATGATGGCAGCCCTGCTGATAGCTGACTGCAACCGCAGGAGACTCCCTGAGCCAGAACCTCCCAGCTAAGCTGCTCCTTACATCTTGACCCATAGAAACTGAAATAACAAATGTTTGTTGCTTTAAGTCACTAAATTTTGGGATAATTTGTTATACAGCAATAGATAACAAATGCATACTTCTACACTTAGACGTGGCAAGTATGCGTAAGACTGGGTGTCTTAGCATGGGTTCCTCAGGAAACAGAGCCCGAGGAAAAAGCTAGTATACTAGCACTAAACTACGGAGCTTATTGCAGGGAAGCAGGAGTGAGAGCAAACCTCAGAGTGCATTACTAAGCTGCGCCCCGCTCAGGATCACTTGCCACTGATTGTTCCATCTTGCAGGACTGATTCTGAAAGGCTGTGAGTCCACATGCATCTCAGGTCAGTTTGTAGAGAGAGTAGAAGTGAACAGAATGCATCTATCTGCTCTTATCTCCCTGTAGTCAAGGTTTCTTCACAGGACATTAACACTGTATTTGCTGGTATGTTTGCATGGTCTCCAAGCAGGTCCCTGGTGTCACATGCCTTGGGATGAACAAGGAAACACCACCTTCCTAGGCATGGGGCACTGCCGGGTTGTGACCACCTGAGACCAGTTGTGGCGCACACAAAATTGGTCACCAATTAGCAGCTCAAGCAGAACAGATGGGCAAAGGTCCCAGACAGATGGGGCTAAGAAGGCTCTGGTGGCACAGAAGAGGTGCCTGATAGACAGGGTGTGGGTGGTGCGGCACGTTATCTGTAAGTTTCCTCAAAACTCAGATGCGGAAAGGGGTAAGATCATCAGTGAAAATGGCACGAAATACTGTCTGGGATCAGCCAAGCTCCAATCAAAGGGACATGGTCATAACCTCAGAGATTGCAACCAGGAAACTCAGATGCCTAAGTAATTAAATTAAATCCTTAAATGAAGTCCAAAAATGCAGGTGTTGCTAGAAAGAGAGAGTGCCAGCAGCATTAAGAGATGGAAGTTCAGCAAGAGGAGTGGGCAACCGCTCCCACCATGTCCAGGGGAGAGGGTACCCCTGCTTGTGCACCTGAATATACAACCAGTAAGGCAGGCAAACCCCAAAATGAGGATGAAGAGAACTTGGTGACAACACACTAAGGGCTCATATAAATGAGTCCCCTTGTTCTAGTCTTGAGCTTACCAAGTAACCGCCTCTGTATCATTCATCTTCCCAAGTAAACATCCCAAAAGGGAGAGAATGTTCTGATACATAAGCAAAAGGATCAGATTCACTTGTTAGTTCCAGTTGGTATGAACCATTCAGCCCACTTGAGGTGTAGGTATAATCACCATTCTTACTTATCCAATTAATTGCTCATGCTCTCCCTGCAGCCATGCACCAGGCGACCAGCCAGCCTACTGCAGTGAGACCCAGTGCCTCTTTTCCCAAACCACGGCACAGGATTTAAAACAACCACACGCAAACAAGAAGCTGCGTCTACACAGTACAGGCGGACGTGCATACACTGTAGACGCTAGGGTCCAACTGGGCTGGGTCAGCAGCGCTCAGGGTACATGAGGAGGAAGGGCACCTTCCTGGGCTTCCGCCTGGAGGAACACTGGCACCCAGCTCTCCAGCCTGCCAGGAGCTCGGCCAACCATTCCAGAGTGGGTCCTTTTCAAGAACAACACTTGGCTCCTCCTCCTCCTTCAGGTACTCTGTACACTTGTTTCACTGAGGCCAGCTGGCATAGAGCCCACCCTACATCTCACAGGAGGCAAACTACGTGTGCTCCCCTGGAATGTCCCCTCTTTCTCTCTTCTCCACCTACAGCACCTCTCCTCCAGGGACCAAGGAGAAAAGCTCCCTCTGCTGTTTGATGTTGACATCAGCCTCCCACAACCAGCTCTTCTATCCAGAGGTGGGCTTAATACCTTCCCTGGCACAGACTAGAGTGTATAGCCATTCAGGGTTACACTGCATTTCATTTACTCCCCCATTGGTTCATCCATCAAATGCTGTGGGGTTCCTACTTAGAAGCAGAGTAGTCATGATATAAATAAGACTACAGATTCAGAAATTGCTGAAACATGGCTTTTTCACACACTTCAACCGCGTGCCTAAAGACATGAGAGACATATCAGCCTGAAGTCGGGTGGCTGCTTCACCTCAGTTCAGGTCTGAACATACCAGTTTTCTGGGTTCTCTCCCAACTCCACTCACTGTCTCCTTCCCAGAAATTGTTTTCAGATCCACAGGGTTGAGGCCCTTATATTCACAAACAAACTTAGACATTGCATTTGAAAAGTGACTCCAGCATATATTATGAAAGCCAGGGAAATAACAGCAAATAAAGATAAAACATAAATCTGAAAAGAGATTCAGATACACATTTAGAAAGAAAAGGAGTCAGCATTCCTTCAGAAGAAGGATGAGAGCAGGGCACTGAGGCAGTGAAACTACAGATATCTGTATTCATTGAGTTTTTAACTTTGAGAACACATGACATTGAATCTGACACAGATTCTACAGTGTCAGGTTCCTTATCCCAGAGGAGCAGGTGCCCTGGGAGAAGGAGGAGCCCTGAACTTGGGGTCAGGCTCCAGATGACTGCAGAGAAGATGCTGGGCCGACACAGGGGAAACCCTATCACTGAGGGGGGGCTCACAGCCCAGAAGGGAAACGCTGCTAAACAGAAGCACAAAAATCTCCCAGAATATTCAACCTGGCTGTGCATCAGAATCACTGGAGGTGGTTTATTTTTAAATCATTCATGCCTAAGCCTCACCCTTGTCTCCTGAGTCTGAATCTCAAGCTCAGACATCACTTCCACTCTGGAGCTTTTCTGACGCCTCCAGACAACACCGCTCCTTCGCCTGCGACCCCGTACACATCCCCACTCTGGGTTTTTGTCACCTTCCTCCTTGCTTATGTGTTCACCTACCCTCCAGCTCCCACTGGACTCTCAGCGTGGTGAGCTAGAGAAATAGCTGTCATTTGATTACAAGGCTTTTTTTCCCCAGGAAGTGGTTGGATATTCAGAATTAAAGTTAAGAGTTTTTATATTAATGCTTGGAATCATAGGTAACATTTTCCTTTTTAATTGTGATCAGGGCACCCTACTGATCATTTTTGGAATTTAGAAGTAAATTTCCTGAGACTGCTATCATAGGCCTGAGATATGCTCACCAGTCTAGGTAGTGACCATGCCTGCATCTTGTTCGGCCACAGGACTGCAAGGCGAGTCCTGAGCAGGGAGTGGCTGTCAGGCAACTCAGCACAGAAAGCTGTGCTCACTTTCTCTCCCAGCCAGTGACTCACCTGCAGCCACTGCATGACAGACACCTTAGGCAGTAGACGGGACACTGTGAACATCACCCAATTGCCAAGTCTCACATTTTTGAAAGACCTAGAAATGGAAAAACAGAGTATCATAAGCCCTAGAACCACGTGACATCTTTCCACTCCACAGAGGTCATTTTCTACTGCTAATGTCATCAGCTGTGTCATCTGGTAGTGACATATACTGTTTTTCCTCAAAGCCCCTCTGGTAGCAAATGTCCCATGGGATCACCTTCTCAGTCAGCTGAGTCAGAATTACAATAGTCTAGAAATGCAAAGCAGACAGAGCTCTTTTTAATAAGAGCAGAACTGTTCACATCTCTTGAAAACCTACTAGGGGTCAGCCACTTCATACATCTTATTTTACTTAATCCTCACACTAACTCTGACATGGAGGTTTCACTGATCTCATATTTTAGATGAAAAAACTGAGGTTTGGAAAAGTGATGTGATCCTTTCAAGGTTACATGTCTAGTAACCCAGATCTATACAATCTAAAAGCCTCTGTTTCTCGAAGTGGGGATTATATACAACGCAACACGCCTGGATCACAAGAGGTTTCATGGTTAACACAGCACATCCTCTAAAGTGTTGAATTTATTCAATGGTAAATAACTTAAAACACTGTTGTTTTTTTTTTTAATTGAAGTACACATGAAGGCATTGTGGGGGAATACAAACTTGCATAAAATTTAAAGAAAAAAATGTAAAATTTTGAGAAACTCATACTGATGGAAAGCTACTTCTTCTGGCTTTGCTCTCAGACCCCCAGGGTTCTCTCCAGAGTCCTCTGCCGTGAGGAAGATTCTGGCAGAAAGATTTAAAGGCATGGCCATAGGCTCTCAGTTTCAGCCCAAACAGGTCTCAGGAGTGGCACCCCCAAGTGGAGGAGAGGGAAAGAACTGTCATCAAAGAGTCAAGAGCAGTCACTGCATGTTGCGGCGAGGCTCTGTTTCAATGCCTGTCACTGGAGGAACATAAATTATGTAAGTCCCTGGGTTGCCAGGCCCCTTCCCACCTAACTGATGCTCTCATAAGGTTTCCAAAGTTTTCCAGTGTAGAGAGGAGAATCTGTCACCAAGTAAATCAGCCAGAGGCAGGTCTAGCCCCACTTAATCCCGGCCCTATGCTACTCTTTATCGCTAGTCCTCCCACTGCCAGACCTTACTTCCCCTAAGTCCTTGCTATCTTTTCCATTAAAATACCCTGAATCATCTCTGAGGTGGCTGCAGTCACCAGGAACCTGGTCCTGAGGCTGGTGGGCTAGTCTACACTCAGCCAGAGGCTCGGAGCGCCTCCAGAGAATTCAGTCACTGAATTCCAAAGAGGATGAAGGGAAGGACGCCAGTCAGGCCTTGGCCAAGCTGAGCTGGGCACATCATGGCCTTACATCCTGATATCTTTGAAGTTAATAAGATAGCCAAGAAAACTACCAAATAAAGCAAAGAAGGGCACAGCCTCATGGGACTATGGAAAGGAGACCCTGATCAAGAGGAAACAGAAGCAAAGCTCTTGAAGTGGCCCCACACCTACAAGCATGCTGCTGCCAGTCCACACCATGCCCAGTTCCCCAAACACGCCTGGTCCCTGGCCCCGCTGACTCACTGACCCTTGCCATTCCCTTTCACCGGGGCCCCCTGCCCTGCTCACTGCATGGCTAATTCCTATTCACTGCTTGTGTGTGGCCTCGGCTTTGATGCCACTTCTCCCAGGAAGATTTCCCTGATTCTCTGCAGTCTCAGAACTTCCTGTTTACTTCCTAGGAACACCCTACATTTCCCCCCAGTCCAGATACTTACCAGATGCATGATAACTACCTATATATTTGTGAGCTCACAAGAACATGAATCCCCAGAGACAAGGCCAGGGACATAGTAGGTACTCTCATTATCTTCTGAATGAATGAAAATTAAAGACATGCTTTAAGTCCCTGAGGAGACCTTTTCTTGGCAGTTCATCTAGCCTCAGAAGCCCAGAGCAACAAAGGGCTGCTTTTGAGAGACCTGAGAAGTGGGGAGGAGCTCATGCAAACAACTAAGAACCTACCACCTGCATGAGAACACAGGGATGAATAGAAAAGGTCTTTTCATTGCAGAAAGTCAGTCTAATGAGGGAGACTATTAGGCTCACAATAGCAAAGTCAGATTGCTTCAGTACAAAGCTGGCATGGGGACAAATGTGAAAACCAAACTGGCTGAGTGATGCCTTTGCTTACATACTAATCTTACTGCTCAGAACATCACACGAGACAAAAGATTTCAGGAGAAAATATTCATGAGAACTTTGGCAGCTATATTTGTAAGGTAATTGACAATCAACAAAATTCATATATATCGTTTTAATTTATCTTACTCATGTATCAAATATTTGAGGGTGCTTATTTATACTACACTTAACAACTAGTGTTAGGAAGGCTGGGAGAATTAAAAAGTGACTGTCTTCAAGGAGCTTGGAGTCAAGTGGAAGAGATACAGGCAACCTGAATTCGAGGCAGAGAGATGAAAACCAGGTAAGTCAGGGTTGTTTTGGTTGTAAAAGACTCACTCTGGATTAACTAACAAAGGAAATGTTCTTCTCACATAATTTCAATGTTACCAGAAAGGGGTCTCTTGTTCAAATGTCTCTGACAAAAATACCCAGGAGTACTTTAAAGCCCAGGTTTAGCTCTATCCAGCAGCTTGAATAATGTCCACCAGCCACTTCTCTAATCTCTTGACTTTGCCTTGGCTGAGCCGACATCACTCTCAGGCCCCACATGGCAGCCACTCACAGCTTCAGGCCCACAGTTTCCAAGGCCAAAATTGACCTGAAAATAGGGCTTCTCTTCTACAGCTTTTAACAAAAGACCAAGGCCTAATTACCCTTGGCCTGGGTGATGACCATGAGCCAACGAATGAGCCATGGGAATAGAATTAGAGGACAGTAACCCTGGGCCGTGTCCCCCCACCGTACCCAGCTCCAAAGTTGGTGTGGGTTCAGGCCCACCCAAACTGCATGAGCTGTGTAGTAAAATGTCATAAAAACAATCTGGTAACCGGTCAGGTACAGTGGCTCACACCCATAATCCCAGCGCTTTGGGAGGCCAAGGCAGGAGGATCTCTTGAGCCCAAGAGTTTGAGACTAGCCTGGGCAACACAGCAAGACCCTGTCTCTACAAAGTAAACTTTTTAAATTAGTCAAGTGTGGTGGTAGGCACCTGTAGTCCCAGTTATTCATGAGGTGGAAGTGGGAGGATTGCTTGAGCCCAGTAGTTTGAGGTTACAATGAGCTATAATCATGCCACTGCACTCGCGCCTGGGAGACAGAGCTGTTAGGTTGGTGCAAAAGTAATCAAGGGTTCTGCAAATATTTTTAATTGCCAAAACTGCAATTACTTTTGCAGCAACCAAATAGAACTTGTCTCAAAAGAAAAAAGAAAAAAAATCAACCTGATAAAATGCTTGACGCTTAGTCCTCTCACTAGCTTTGTGTTTCCACCCATTTTACAAGTGAGGAAAATGATGCCAGTAAGAGCAAGCGCAGGACTAGAGCCTGGTCTTCTCTCTCGGTCCTATGCTCCTCCCATAGTGCTTTGCTGATAATAATTATTAGCACTTAATTATAATAGCAATTAATTATTAATAATAGGGGAAATGCTTAGGGCACTGCTGGAATCTGGAGTGGGACAATTCTTCCAGTGTGGGACTGCCCCAAGCATTACAAACATTTCACTACGTTCATGGCTCTAATACCAGTGACACTTGCTTCCCAGCATTGTGACAACTAAAATGCTCGCACATACTTTCTAAAGTCCCCTGAGGGAGGTAGCACCTCCCCCATTTGAGAAAAACTGTATGTTACCACAAGTGAACTTTGTTATCAAGAGGTTCATATTTCTTGGAGTTTAAACGTAAGCTCTAACCTCTGGCTTTAGAGATAGTCTGAGCTTTTGATTGAACATACCTTAGAGATCATCTGGCCCAAGCCCCTGGGCCAGTAGTTCTGGCCTGGAGGAGAAGGGGTAAGCAAGGGTGAAAGGGAAGAAGATGGGCTGGGAATGCATCCCTGAGAGGTGAGTATGAAGGGTTGCAGGTGGGAGGTTTCAGCTTCCCAT
Source organism: Cacajao melanocephalus (assembly GCA_963573385.1). NCBI lineage: Eukaryota > Metazoa > Chordata > Mammalia > Primates > Pitheciidae > Cacajao > Cacajao melanocephalus. The sequence goes on along the minus strand of CAUYLG010011790.1, from coordinate 11,712 downwards.
TAATGCTCCTCTTATTCAGAAGTGAAATCACAGAATTAATGCATTTTTTATAGTCAGCATTCAAACTGTTTCTTAGGGAAGAGGGTATTTGTCCTCCCTTACTTGACTAAGATGGGAAATTACAGAATTGTGGGGAAGTAGAATGCTCATTTCTGGACAATACTCACTACGAGAGATGTTGCCAAACTGACCTGCAGAGAGGGTAGGTAGGAATGTAAAACCAGGTCATCACATGAAGAACATTCCATGGAACGGGCAGATTTATGCCTGGCAAAATACTCAAAGTGAGACAAGAAATTTGCATCCTAAGATCCTGAAGACTATCACCTAGGAGTAGACTTGGAATTACTCTATGTATCCCAAATGGACAAAACCAGTTCCAGTAGGACCTGAAAACGGTTAGACCATGAGATACCTAATGATAGAATGAGCCATCTGGGAAGATAATGACTTCCCCACTGCCAGAGGCATCCAAGCACACACTGAGATGTTGAAGTGGGTTTAAGTTTAGTCTCTCAAACATTCTGAAGCAACACGAAAGGGATGAAGTTTAAGTGCTCCACACATTGCTAACAGATCATGTCAAAGACATGTGAACCAGAGCAACTCCATCTTGAATAGGAGCTGGGTAAAATGAGGCTGAAACCTACTGGGCTGCATTCCCAGATGATTAAGGCATTGTAAGCCACAGGATGAGAGAGGAGGCCAGCACAAAATACACGTCATAAAGACTCTGCTGATAAAACAGTTTGCAGTAAAGGAGCCAGCCAAAATTCACCCAAACCAAGATGGTGACGAGAGGGTGATGAGAGTGACCTCTGGTCGTCCTCACTGCTACACTCCCACCAGCGCCATGACAGTTTACAAATGCCATGGCAACATCAGGAAGTTACCCTATATGGTCTAAAAAGGGGAGGTGTGAATAATCCACCCCTTGTTTAGCATATCATCAAGAAATAACCATAAAAATGGGCAGCCAGCAGCCCTCTTGGCTGCTCTGTCTATGGAGTAGCCATTCTTTTACTCCTTTACTTTCTTAATAAACTTGCTTTCACTTTATTCTATGGACTTGCCCTGAATTATTTCTTGTGAAAAATCCAAGAACTCTCTGTTGAGGTCTGAATCTGGACCCTTTTCCTGTAACAACCACATAAAGATAATTGGTTGTAAACTATGTTCAATGTCCATTAGAGTAACTATAAGGCAAGACCTCTTCTGGCTGCACTCAAAAAACCTGTCAGAACACGCATGTGGGGGACATTATTGTAGGGTAATTTTGAATCTGCCATAATCAACAAAGAAAAAATGGAAATCTCTAACAAACTTTCATACTTTATTGATAATGCAGTACTTTTACCAAAACAAGTAGTTACCTGGTTAAGAACTGCTAGCCTAAGGGGTGTGCTAGGTGACCACTAGGATTTGTCCAACGAGAAGTGGCGTCTACAGAACTCTATGGGCTATAGTGCCTAGAGCATGCTCAGTAATCAACCCCCAAAATTCCAGCTGCGTGCCATTTACCTTTGTGCTTCTGACTATCCCATGGACAATCAGAGGTCCACAGACAACCCAATGTTAAAATAAGGTGGACCTTACATGTCACACACTGCCTGGGGGAGTGCTTGCAAGTTTCACAAAGCAATCGGAACCTCGCTATGTCACTCCTTCGTCTGAAGTGCCCGCTGAGACAGCTCTCTTTACAAAGGGTCATTTCTATCCCACAGCTGAGCTCTGGGACAGAAATGATGTTTGGCATTACCAGCCTCTAGCAGTGAAGCCATTTTAAATCAGAAATGCTTGGGAGTGTGGGATGCCAGCTTGGGTTTTACAGAGGCTGGAAAGCTCCAGTCTTGCCTGGCAAGGCTGTCAGAAGGAACTCTCCAACTCTTTGGTCTTCGCAGCCTCTGGAGCTGAGCTAGCTGCTCACTGCACATTTTCATGACCATCAAGTCCCTGTGAATGGAAATGTTCTATTTCATACTGTAGGGTTTGGTGTGAATTCCAGATCACAGCTTAGGTTAAATTACAAAACATGGATGTTTCTGTGGAACACCAGAGGCATTGGAGATTATTGGGGTGAATGTACAGAAAGCTGAGGAAGAGTAGGATTTGGTCTTTGTCAAAAGGTCTAGAGTGGCTGTGCCGTATTCTTTGTCTTATAAAGAAATTAGTGCATGTTTTACTGCCACTAACACCCCTTCCTTTATGTTACCAAAGTCATTCTTCTACTATTCAGAATAAAAGAATGTTGTTGCTGCTTAGTTGCAAGGGTTCATGGCAGTAAACATTCTTCGGGAGAGATTTATAACTTTCTGGATGGTGCTGCCCCCGTCTCGTTGCTATGGTTAGAGTACATGCTGCTTCTCTCTTCTAACCTTCTTATGCAGCACTGTGGCTACCACTCATTTGTGCTATTTATGCTCCTGAAAATTAAAGCAGAGGTGTTGCCCTCCTCTCATGGTGCTTCCTGTAAAACTGAGCAAAATGAATATTCATCCTCATGCATTCAAAAAATATTTACTGAACACTGATATGTGCTTCTCTGGTATCTCAAGTTGATTTTGTTTATCTGAAATCATCTAGTTTACAGATGGATTAGCTTTCCCTTGTATTATTTGTGAAATATTCTAAATAAATAATACAAAGGTAGAGGCTCTATAAAAATTATAAAAATGAAGGTGTCATATCTCAGGATTCTATAGTCAACCCTTTTTCCTTTTTCTTCTCACTCCACACTTCTCCCTGGAGTAAAAAATATCCTTTTATGATTATAATTTGCACCTAAAGTCTCTATCATCAGTCCATATATGACAGCTGAATTTCATATCTATATGTCCAACTACTAACCAGTTGTCTTCAGAAGTCTGGCAAGAAATCAGATTCCTGACATTCCCAAACCAGAATTCACCATCTGACAAAGCTCCCACCCTGCATCTCCTTCCCTCTCCTCCACCCCTTCCTCTCCCAACACACCCGCTCCCTCCCTGGGCTCCAGGTTTTAGCTGGTGGCACCGCCCATCAGAGACATTGCTGTTTCATTGGACTCCTTATCCTTCATCCTCCACATTAAATCAGAGAAAAAATCCCATTTATTGAACCTCCCAAGGAGTCCTCACAGCTCTTTGCTCCCTTTCTTTCCCACGGCCACCGCAGAGGCCTCCGCGCCTCTCACTTGGACTGTTCCCTGGTTGGTATTCTCGCCTGCAGTTTAACAGCCTCCAACCACAAGTAGAGGTTCTCTCCGTGGGATCTAAAACATGAATCTGGTGGTGTCACCACCACCCTACAAAAATGCTTCTAGTTTTTCTCATCATCTGTGAAATGAAATCCAGTGTCCTTAGAAGGTTCAGATCCTCCCACGCCCCCTGCGTCGAATCTGCACTTTATGCTTACCCAGCCTTAGTAGTTAGTAGCAGCCTATTTCTTCCTGCCATATCTTTGCCCGTGTTTCCAGTACCTGAAATCTTTCCCCACTTCATCCATCTGATAACTTTTTATAATTCAAATAATTCTTATTTGTGCTTCAAAACTCACTCATAGCCTCCTCCTGGAAGCCTTTTCTGACTCACCTGCTCCTTCTTGTTTCTGCATCTTACATGCCAATTTTCTGTTGTTCTATTTTGTTTTGGTTTGTTGTTTTGTTTTATTTTGTTTTGCTTTGTTTTTATATAAGACAGGGCCCTGCTCTGTTACCAAGGCTGGAGTGCAGTGGCACCATCTCAGCTTCAGCCTCCTGGAGCTCAAGCAACCCTCCCACCTTGGCCTCCCTAGTAGCTGGGACTACAGGCACATACCACTGCATCTGGCTAATTTTGTTTTTTGTAGAGACAAGGTCTCACTATATTGCCCAGGGTGCTCAAACTCCTGGGAGCAATCGTCTGGGATTATAGGCCTGTGCCACCACGCCCAGGCTGCTATTATTCTTATCCCCCAGTTGTCACTGGGGATCCCCTATTACACCATGGGCTTCCTGAGGGCAAGGATTGTTTTATTTCTCTGCTGCCTCTGTTCTAGGTACTGTGCCTGGCACGTGGTACAAGCAAATGAATCTTTGTAGGTATAAATAGATGCTCCCAACTAGACTCCAAAGTGTGTGTGTGTGTTGGGCAGGGTGGTGGGCGGGAGAAAGAGAGAGAAAAGGACAGGAGAGGAGGGAGGGAGAGGGATTAAAAAAAAAACCACCAACAATTTTCTAGTTCTTTAAAAATGGAGGATTAGATTCACCTATAAGGCTGTGTTGCTTCTTGTGCCTGGAAAACTTTAATGACCCTTTACGCAAACATGAGGCTATCATCCTCAATTGCAACGGAAAGTTTTTAGAGGCAATGAGGAGCCCAGCTGCTCTACATGGAATGCAAAGGTAGTCTTTACTGATGCTACAGAGGCATCCCCAGGATTACTATACTATGGGGAGGCTGGCGGTAGACTGAGATGAGGGAAATGGAGTGCTCCCCTGGGTATTGGTGGAGTAGGGCTCTGGATCTCTGATCTGCGGTGGGAACTTGTAAAAGCACTCCTATTGTAGGGAAGCAAATGAGCCCCTGCAAGGCCTCAGGCTGGTTTTGAGGGGAGCCAGGACCAGGAGAGGTTCCCTGTGGAAGAGCATGACCAGAGGACCAGAGAAAAGATACACATGGAAGTATCCAATTTTATGGCACCCTGACTCCCTGTGTCATTCCTCCTGTTACTCCATTCTTCAGCAAAGCTTTTTAAAATGCAACAGCCCCACCTTGGTTGAGATTTGAGGAATTAATACAGCAACCAATGTCCACTGTCACTGAATCAACACAAAGACCACCAAGACAGTCTCAAGTTGAGTCAGAGTCTATTATGCACCAGGCAAAGGAGAATCAAGTTTCTTCTTCTTCTTCTTTTTTTTTCTGTTTAAATAATTTATTTTATTTTAAAAATCATTTATTTCTTTCTTTAAATTTATTTTTTAAGTTCTGGGATGTACGTGCAGGACGTGGAGGTTTGTTGCATAGGTAAACGTGTGCCATGGTGGTTGGCTGCACCTATCAACCCATCACCTACATATTAAGCCCCGCATGCATTAGCTATTTATACTAGACAATCAAGTTTCTTAAGAAAGTCAGTAAATGCTCCCCAAACTGAAAGTGAAAAGGGTAGATACAGTATGGAGAAGGATAGTTTTTCCCAAGCTTCTGAGTGGTTCAAAATGGATCATAAAATCTCTCTTGAGTTTGGTTACTTTTCTGGTTTTGAATCATTGAGATGCAGGTGTGGTTCTCAAACAGGTCCGGAATGGGCTGCATAAGGCTCTGGAGATTTCAGTGTCATGCAGTGCGCAAATGGGAATGGGAATGCCGGAGGCTTGGTAAAAATTGTTTTAACATTCTGGTTGGGATAAAACAGTACCCAGGTCACTTATAACTGTCTGAGTTTTAACACAGATAGGAAGTTACTACCGTTAGATGCCTGATATCAGGCCAAGACGACAAGCAATGACCTGGGTGAATTTGGAAATATGTAAGCATTTCTGAGAGATTCCCGGGCCACCCTGGAGAGGCTAGCTTGGTAGAATACTAGTGGCTCAGATGATGGATATTTAAAGGACACCTGAGCTCAGAACACGTAAGGCTGTTGAGGTTATATAAGTATCATCATCCCCAAAATGAAATCACCTTTCAACTTTGTTATTCTCTACAACTAGGAATACTGACCCTTACTTTTGTTTCAGTTAAACTCAGGGAAAGCATCCCATCAGAGTCAGAAGTAGGAAATTAGATCTATTCTGCATGGACAATAGCACTCTGAGTTATACACCAAAACACACAGATGATGGTTTTGTCTATTTAAGCAATATAAGGCTCCTACTATTTTTTTTTTTTAGAAATTGTTACCATATCCTTTTTATGAAAAATTACCACTGAGGTATTGTTCCTTTTTTTCCAACACAGTTGAAATTGTACATGGTAGGGAAGTTTTTAATTAGTCCGTTCTGAGCAGGAACAGTGTGTGCTCACTGCCGTAGGATCCTAATAAATGACTTCATCATCTCAATCGGAGGCTTTGTGTCCGAAAATACTCATTAGTTTACACCAGCAGCCGCAGCTTCCCATGTAAGATCTTAGAACCATGCTGCAGTGGGTTTAGATTAAGTCACTTGGAGCAGAACTTCTGGAGCAGTGAAAACAAATAGGCCATACAGATCTCAGCTGCAGGGTCTGGGAATAAAACAACTTGGAAACTCCATGCCAGCCCCTTCTGCCCATCCCACACTTCTCTGCTTATAAAGCTCTTCTTCCATCCCCTAAAAAGCTTTTCAATTTTCAAATATTCCAGTGACCCCTTTTTTTGGTAAAGATGGGGTTTCTCCATGTTGGTCAGGCTGGTCTTGAACTCCCAACCTCAGGTGATCCACCTGCCTTGGCCTCCCAAAATGCTGGGTTTACAGGTGTGAGCCACTGCGCCCTGCCACCCCCTTTTTTTGAAGTGTGGAGAAATCAAATGCTTGGGAAATATTTGTTGCAGACTAGTGAGAAAAATGTTTCTAGTGTCCTATTTAGAAAGACAGATAAATAGAGACAGAGTTGGATGGATAGCTGGATTGATGGATCAATGGATCACTGGATGGATGGATGCAAACAGACAGACATTTAAAATGAGAGGGTAAAAATGTTGTTAGCCCAGCTGGTGAAATAATTCCTGTCAGAGAGAACATGGTATGTGGATATGGTATGGGGTAAGACCCCAAAATGCATGGTCTTATGATAAAAGATGGTCTCTAAACTGCTAAGGAGAGACAGTTTTGCTGATTTCAAAGTCCTGTTAGTGTCATGCCTTGGCGGTTTGGATCATTGCAAAGGTAGAACTGTTCTGCAAAATAAAGGGATGAGAATCTGGCACTAGGAATGGAGGATGCAGGGAGAGAGGTATGAATCAATAAAGTGAGATTTTGTATATAAGAAAAGAAAGAGGGAAAAAGTTATACCTTAGCAGATAGGTGAGCTGAGATGTCTAAGATGATTTTGAATCTATTTGCTATAGGATGTACATAAGTAAACTCCTCCTTCCACCTGCCCTAGAAAACTCCCAGAAGTGGACCCCAAGCACAGTATTCACTTACAGGGGGTTTATTAAGGAAGATCAGTAAAGGAGTGGGGAAGACAACACAGAGAAGAATAAAAGGTTAAACAAAAGTTTGGTCACCTGCAAGATCTTCAGTTTGATCCTATCAGGGACGTCAGGAGTGTGAGTTACACCCTAGAGTTGTCCCAACCAGAGGTAAAAGAGCTGGGCTTTCATACACTCACACTGCCATTGGCCAAGGATGAGGAGGGGAGGGGAATAAATTCCTAAGCACTTCTGGTTCTCTTTTACAGAGAAAAGGGGGCTCCAATAGCCCGAGGGCAGCCCTCTGAAGAAGAGTTGCAGATGCTGAGTGTGAGAAGCTACAGGGGCAGGGGCAGAGCAAGATGGTAAAAGTGGAGCTTAGATCTGATACAGCATTGATTCTATCACTGTGAAACCCTTGAATAGAGTGCACATGTACTCGTCGGTGCTTCTGTATGAGTCAGTTCTTCGTGGTAATCAAAGAGAAAATGACGCATGCATCCAGGTCACATCCGCATGGAATAAAAGCAGAGCCTGTGCTTCTGGGTGCAGAGAATGGAGGACACCTGCCATCTGGGTCCATGTACTTTCGGAACAAACCTCACTCACAACTGCATTCAAATACACTATGTATACTAGCAAGGCTATACTGCTGATGCTGCACTGAAATTGAATTTCTGTTATCAAAACTCAATTTCTATATGGGAGGCACATGTATTCACATCTCTGTTCATTTCTGTTGGTAAAACGCCCATGCTCCTCACTGTACCTAACACAATTGAGTATTCCAGGCCCCCACAATCCAGCTCCATTTCTTGCTTCAGCTTTTTCTCAGACAGACTCCTGCCATGTGCTGCTCCTCATCCACATCCCGTGTCCTGCATGGTAGCCACCAACTAAACAACATGCACCGCACTCTGAGCTAATACGGGTTATGAGTGTCACTGAATCCTAACAATAACTCCATGTCTTAGATGCTATTTTATTTCACAGTTGAGAAAACTGCAGTCTGATTAGGTAAAGTCCAAATTCTCTAAGAGTAAGAGGTGGAGCTGGCATTTGGAGTTAATGCTTTCAGCTGCTATGCTGCTCTGCCTCCGTGGACATGGTCCCCTCCTTCCAAAGCTCCTTTCCCATGTCAGAATGTCAATACCCTAACATCTTCCAAGGCCTGTTCAAATGCCATATTCTCCACAAAGCCTTTAAATAATGCAGAGTTCTTGGAGGAAAGGGACATAAATCTAATGTATGAAAAAGAAAATGTATTAGTTTCAGTGGTTGGAGAGAATACTGGGGTGGCCTACATATTCTGAGAGATGGCTGCAGGAGCCCTAGGGATTAATGCAGCTAGAATGCTCTCTCTTCCTCTTTCATTTTACATCATCTACCCCAGCCCAACAGACTCAGAAGTATGAGACACCCTCCCCCTTCTCTCTCATTGTTCATTTATCCCAGGAAGGACTCTGATGAGCCCTGTTTGGGTCATGTGCTTATCCCTGCCCTTACCACAGAGGCCAAGGGAAGAGTATTATGATTAGCCAGGCCATGGAGGGTGGATTGTTACATGAGAAAGTGGGTGGGAGGAAAACATTCCAGGCAGTTCACAGCACTTGCTCTTACAGTTCATTACATTGGCCATGAAGACCCAGATAGAATCACTCTGTTCCAGTTTCTCTGCCATAAAGCAACTATTTATTATGCTTATAGATTCTGTGCGTCAGGAATGTGGATGGGACACAGCAGGGATGGCTTGTCCCTGCTCCATAGTGTCTGGGGCCTGAGACAAAAGACTCTAGGCTGAGGATGGAGTCATCTGAAGGCTCACTCTCCATGCCAGGCAGTCGATGCTGGCTATTAGCTTGGGGCCTCAGTTCCTTTCCACATGGGCCTCTCCATGTGGTCTCTCTGTAGGAGGTGGTTTGGGCTTTCTCACAGCAAGGTGGCTAGGTTCCAAGGCTAAAATATCATGAGAGAGAGAGAGAATGTGCACCAGGTAGGAACTGTATTGCCTTTTTTAACCTAGCTTCACCAGTTCTGCTGCATTCATTCAGTTGGAGCTTCCCAAGCCTTGCCCAGGTTCAAGGGGAGGGGAAATAGATTCCACTCCTTAAGGAAGAATGGCAAAGTTCTACAGAAATTTTGCCGTAGACATTTTCAGAAAATACAGACTGCCACACATTTTTTTCTTATGAACTCTTTTGTGTATGTTTTTCATATCTTCCTTAAATTACTGTGAGTGCTGTGATAGGCATCTTTGTATTTCTATGCAGTGCCTTGAACAGGACCTTATACATAATCAATCTTCAAAGTATGTTGGTTGGCAAAATGTCTCTGACAGCAGCATCTCAATTTTTCTACCAACTATTTTTTTTTTTTTCTGAGACAAAGTCTTGCTCTGTTGCCAGGCTGGAGTACAGTGGTGCAATCTTGGCTCACTGCAACCCCTGTCTCCTGGGTTCAAGCAGTTCTCCTGCCTCAGCCTCCCAAGCAGCTGGGACTACAAGCGCACACCACCACAGCCAGCTAATTTTTGTACTTTTAGTAGAGACGGGGTTTCTCCATGTTGGCTAGGATGATCTCGATCTCTTGACCTCATGACCCACCTACTTCAACTTCCTGAAGTGCTGGGATTATAGGCATGAGCCACCCCACCCGGCCTCTACCAACTATTAATAGCTGTGTGACTATAAGAAAAATTACATAACATTTCTGAGACTGTTTACAAACTGAGAGAGCTTAAGTTTGTGATTTCTAAATATTCTGATTTAGCAGCAAATGACAAATTACTTTTTTCAAATTACACCTAACATAGAACCTCAGTAAGTAAAACAGACTTTTTAAAAAGCAACAACAGGATTGATGCTCCAAGATGGCTGAATAGACACAACTCCGGCACACAACACTCAGTAAGAGAGATGCAAAAATCCAGAGATCTCCTAGCTCCAACCAAGGTACCAGGGGCATTGCAATGGGTCTGGTCCTATGGCAAGCAAAACCCAGGCAAGGCAGAGTGAGGCGGGGAGGAGTGCTGCTTCACCCAGAAAGTGCATCTGACCAGCGAGTCGGAGGCTCCCCCTCTGGCACTCCAGTCCAGATGCCGTGTTTCCCCCAAAGCCTCAGCAATACACAGAACAGGGGACCTTTGCCAGTCAAGCACTGGGAATTACAATCGCAGAGTTGAATAATAATCCAGGACAGTGTCCCAAATTGGCACACAGATCTAAACAGATGCATAAGCCCAAAAGTTGGCCAGGAGAGCCTGCGGACTGAGCTATCGCCCTCTCCCCGTTCCCGGAGAAGGAGCTGTAAGTGGGAGGGAGGATAGATGGAGCAGCTTGGCAGGACCCTACTCCATTACCAGAAAGAGAGGAAGCTGAAAGGGGGAGATGGCCGGGTGCGGCTGGGCGGGTCCCTACCCTCCCCCACAAATCTCAGAGGGTTGAAGTTCTGACTCTAGCGGGTTGCACAGCCAGTGCCACAGTCTGAGTGGAACCCTGAATGATCCAGCCCATTGGAGGAAGGGCACAACACACCATTAGAGGGGTGGGACTAGGCTACATGTTTTAACAAAAAACACATGAAGCCTACATAGCAACAAGACAGTGTTCTTGACCACCCAGCAGTGCCTACACGTCAGCAGAAGAGGTGGGCCTCATCTCCCAGTATAAAGAAAAAAGACACAGGAAGCTTCCCTAGTAACTTGAAGGAGTTCCTAGAAACCCAGTAGCGCCTTGACAGGCAGACAAGCGACCTCATCAAACAGCTCCCTGACACCACAACTAGGAAAATCCACGAAGATGGGAAAAAAACAGTGCAAAAAAGATGAAACCATCAAAGACCAGAACATCTCTTCTCCTTCAAGGGATCACAACTCCTTAACAACATGGGAACACAACATGACCGAGAAAGAGTGCAACAAATTGACAGAAACAGGCTTCAGAAGGTGGATAATAACAAACTTTTCTGAGCTAAAGGAACACATTCTAACTCAATACAAAGAAACCAAAAACCTTGAAGAAAGATTAGACGAAATACTAACTAGAATAACCAGCTTAGAGAAGAACATAAACACTTAGTGGAGTTGAAAAACACAGAACAAGAACTACGTGAAGCAAACACAAGTTTTAATAGCCAAATCGATCAAGCAGAAGAAAGGATATCAGAGATTGAAGATCAACTCAATGAAATAAAAAGAGAAGGCAAGACAAGAGAAAAAAGAATGAAAAGAAGTGAACAAAGCCTCCAAAAAATATGGGATTATGTGAAAAGACCTAATCTACACTTGATCAGTGTACCTGAATATGATGGGGAGAATGAATCCAAGCTGGAAAACATGCTCCAGGATATTATCCAGGAGAATTTCCCAAGCCTAGCAAGGCAGTCCAACATTCAAATTCAAGAAATACAGAGAATTCCACAAAGATATTCCTCAAGAAGAGCAACCCCAAGGCACATAATTGTCAGATTCACCAGGGTTGAAATGAAGGAAAAAGTGCTAAGGGCAGCCAGAGAGAAAGGTCAGGTCACCCACAGAGGGAAGCCAATCAGACTCACAGCAGATCTCTCGGCAGAAACCCTACAAGCCAGAAGAGAGTAGGGGCCAATATTCAACATCCTTAAAGAAAAGAACTTTCA
>CAUYLG010011789.1:0-19196 GCA_963573385.1 Cacajao melanocephalus | reverse complement strand
CCTTTATATATATATATATATATATATATTCCCTTTATATATATATATATATATATTCCCTTTATATATATATATATAAGAGTTTATTAAGTATTAACTCACACAATCACAAGGTCCCACAATAGGCCATCTGCAGGCTGAGGAGAAAGGAAGCCAGTCCAAGTCTCAAAACTGAGGAACTTGGAGTCTGATGTTTGAGGCTAGGAAGCATCCAGCACAGGAGAAAGATGTAGGCTGGGAGGCTAAGCCAGTCTCTCTTTTCACATTTTTCTGCCTGCTTTATATTCTAATATGCTGGCAGCTGATTAGATGGTGCCCACCCAGATTCAGGGTGAGTCTGCCTTTCCCAGCTCACTGACTCAAATGTTAATCTCTTTTGGCAACACCCTCACAGACACACCCAGGATCAATACTTTGTATCCTTCAATCCAATCAATTTGACACTCAGTATTAACCATCAAACCTGGGCATAGTGGCATGCTCCTGTAATCCTAGCTACTCAGGAGGCTGAGGTGGGAGGACCGCTTGAGCCCAAGAATTCAAGGTTATAGTGAGCTATGATGTCACCACTGCATTCTAGCCTAAGTGACACAGAAAGACCTTATTTAAAAAAAAAAAGAAAAAAGGAAAATATATTCTTAGGAAACATATCACTAAAGCTAAGACAGTTTAAAGTATGTCATAAGTCTGCACATAAATTATTAATCTAGGATGATACCTTATTTAAAGTACAGGGGAAAATGATGTGAAAATTGAGATATAATTTTTTTCTTTTTTTTTCTTTTCTCCTGGAAAAAGTTCTTCCCCTTTGGGGGGATATACTTTTATATTTTTCCCATCCTATCTTTTGTACCCTTAGTGTAATTGTCTGTTCACTGGTGGGAATGTATAGCCATTCTGCGATACAACTAGAGTATTTATTTAAGCATGTTTAGCATCTTGTATGCTACGGTGATGATTACATAAGGTTTTGTTTTTCTCCTAATATTTAGTTGACCACTATAGTCCAAGAGTCCTTTCTATGAGCATGAAATATGAGACTTCTCAGGAAAACTTATTTATTTTTTTTCCTCAGGAAAACTTCTATCAAATTCTAAAGAGTCTTTCCTTTTCATTTTCCTAAAACAGGGTCTTGCTGTGCCGCTCAGGCTGGAGTGTAGTGGTGTGATTTCCGTTCACTGAGCCTCGACCTCCGGGCTCAAGTGATCCTCCCATCTTGGCCTCCCAGTGTGCTGGAATTACAGGCACAAGCCACTGATTTAGTCTTTTTTTTTTTTTTTTTTTTGAGATGGAGTCTCACTCTGTTGTCCAGACTGCTGGAATGCAGTGGCATCATCTTGGCTCACTGCAACCTCCGCCTTCCAGGTTCAAATGATCCTCCTGTCTCAGTCCTCTAGTAACTGGGATTACAGGCACTCGCCACCATGCCTGGGGTTAATTTTTGCATTTTTAGTAGAGATGGGTTTTTGCCATGTTGGCCAGGCTGGTCTCAAACTACTGCCCTCAAGGTGATCCATCTGCCTTGAACTCCCAAAGTGCTGGGGTTACAGGTGTGAGCCACCATGCCTGGCCTGATTTACAGTCTTCTAATAAGAGTCTTAATCTTAAAGATATTTGTTTCCTGTGTTTGAGAATTAAAATGCTGGCTTTTTGCTGAATAAAAACAAGTTGACAATAATAGTTTACTTGACATTGTAGGAAAAATTCTAAAAACCCACCAGCTCTTAAGTAATTTATTTTAGAACTTTTCATTTGGGTTACCTTACAGATTTATTTGCATTTTTATTTTGATATTTAGCAAGTATTCTTTATTTTCTAGGGGGCAGGGACAAACTGATAAGAATCAACCAGTAAGCAAATAGTAAAAAAGATGGGTTATAACTGCTTTCTGTCAAAAAGTTGGAGAGTCAGTCAAAGTTCAGGAATTGTTTGGGAGCTATATTTTATCCTGATTAGTTTCTCTTGGCTGACACTTGTGTGTCTAGTCTATAGAAAATCACTGCAACCCCAGTAGGGTCAGAACAATGTATGGGGGACCACCCAAGAGACTTAACATGGAAGTCATAGTAATGAATACCAGGGACAATAGATGAGGATGTGGCAGGATGTGAAACAAAATTCAGAGTCCACTGGCCAGCACTTAGACATGGCATCTGGGTTCTCTGTGGTATAAGCCATCACACAGTGCAAAATACATTTCCCCAAAAGTTTCTTTTCTTTTTGAGATGGGGTGAGATGTGGTTTGGCTGTGTTCCCACCCAAATCTCATCTTGAATTGAGGGACCCAGTGGGAGGTAATTGAATCATGAGGGTGGGTTTTCCCATGCTGTTCTTGTGATAGTGAATAAATCTCAAAAGATCTGATGGTTTTATAAACGTAGTTCCCCTGCACATGCTCTCTTGCCTGCTACCATTTAAGACATGACTTTACTCTTCCTTCACTTTCCCCCATGATTGAGAGGCTCCCCGGCCACGTGGAACTGTGAGTCCATTCAACCTCTTTTTCTTTATAAATTACTCAGTCTCAGGTATGTTTTTTATTAGCAGCGTGAGAACGTACTAATACAGGGTGTCACTATGTTGCCCAGGCTGGTCTACAACTCCTGGGCTCAAGGGATCTTCCTGTATCAGCCTCCCAAATAGCTGGAATTATAGGCACATGCCACCACGCCCAGCTAATTTCCCTAATAGTTGACTGGGAAATCTACCTGTAAGAAGCCCCAGCCCAGCTTTGTAGGTGTTGGGCATTCCAAGATTCAGGTGTTTACCTAGTTCAGGCCATTGTATACCAACACTTTCATAATCTCCCTGTTAACACTGTAAGATGCATAATATGACTTTTTAAATTGATGTCACACCATAGGAGTGTGAGCAAAGAAAAACATGAAGGTTAAAGTAGGAGAGAAAGTTGCAAAGTGACAGGAAATGAAGCCATGATCAAATAAGAGAATAATGAAGGAGAAAAATAAGAGGCATGACATTTTTAAAAGTCAGTTTAATTTTATTTTTTAATTCCCCCAGCTTTATAAGGCATAAGTGACAAAAAGTATATATATTTACAATGTTCAATGTGATTTTTTTTTTTTTGAGGCACGGTCTCTCTCTTTCACCCAGGCTAGAGTGCAGTGGTGGGATCATAGTTCACTGCAGCCTTGACCCCTCAGGCTCAGTAAATTTTACCACCTCAGCTTTCATAGTAGCTGAGACTACAGGCATGCACCACCATGCCCGGTTAATTTTTCTGTATTTGTGTGGAGACAGGGGTCTTACCATGTTGCTCAGACTGGTCTTGAACTCCTGGGCTCAGGCTATCCACCAACCTGGGTCTCCCAGATGCTGGGATCACAGGCGTGAGGCCTCAATGTAATGTTTTGATATAACCACCTTACCCCCATTCTACTCTCTGCTTTTACTTTTGTTTTCTTTAGGGACAGAGTCTTGCTATGTTGCCGAGGCTGGAGTGGCCATAGAGCACTATAGCCCCAAATTTCTGCGCTCAAGTGATCCTCTTCGCTCAGCTTCTTGAGTAACTGGGATTACAGGCACATGCCATCACACCCAGCTCTAAGCTGCTTCTACGAGGTCAAACTTTGCAGATTCCACATATGAGTGAGACATGCAATATTTCTTTCTGTGCCTTTTTTCACTTAGCATAATGTCCTCCAGGTTTATCCATGTTGTCACAAATGACGGTATTTCCTTCTTTTTAAAGGCCATTGTGTGTGTGTATGTATATAAATATATATATATAATATTTTCTTTACCCAATCATCTGACACTTAGGTTGATTCTGTATCTTGGCTATTGCGAATAATGCTGCAATAAGCATGGGAGTGCAGCTATCTCTTCAACACACTCATTTCATTTCCTTTACACACACACACACACACACACACACACACACACACACACACATATATATATATATATATCTCCAGAAATAGGATTGCTGGATCATATGGTGATTTTATTTTTAGTTTTCTGAGGAACCACCGTTCTGTTTTCCATAATAGCTGCACTAATTTACATTCCCGCCAACAGTGTGCAAGGGTTTCTTTTTCTCCACATCCTTACAAGCACTTAATATCTTTTGTTTTTGTGCTAGTAGCCATTGTTCACAAGTATGCAGTGATAGCTGATTGTGGTTTTATTTGCATTTCCCTGATGATTAATGATGTTGAGCATTTTTTTATATAACTCTTGTCCATTTGGTATGGGAGAAAATATTTGCAAACCATACACCAGATAAGGGGTTAATATCCAAAATACAGAAGAAACTCAGAACAGCTCAATAGCAAGAAAAAAAATAATAACAAGATTAAAAATGATTTTTAAAAGTATTTTTTCAGCTAAGTGCCTTCTCATGCAGCTTTTTCTCTTTTTTTTTTGAAACGGAGTCTAGCTCTGTAGCCCAGGCTGGAGTGTGGTGGTGCAATCTCGGCTCACTGCAACCTCCACCTCCCAGGTTCAAGTGATTCTCTTGCCTCAGCCTCCCCAGTAGTTGGGATTATAGGCACACACCACCATGTCAGGCTATTTTTTTTGTATTTTTAGTAGAGACAAGGTTTCACCATGTTGACCAGGGTGGTCTCAAACTTCTGACCTCAGGTGTTCCACCCACCTCGGCCTCCTAAAGTGCTGGGATTATAGGCATGAGCCACCTTGCCTGGCCAGCTTTTTCTTTAAGCACTGAATTATTGAAATATGATTCACATACCATACTATTTATCCATTTAAAATGTACAATTAAATATCTTAGTTTAAAGCTTGTGCAACCAGAGGCATGACTCAAATGTGGCATGTTCTTTCTTTTGGCTGGCTGAAAAAGGTGTCCCAATTGCTTATGTCTGCTTTACTCACTCCCTTTCAATCTCGTCTGATTGAGTGTTCTCACTAGTGTCCATCTTAAAATGTATATGCCACCAGGAAAATAAATATGTCTGTGTAGAGTAGACCTGGGTCCAACACCTAGTGCAGTGCAGCTCAGTACAGAGCGAATGGTTAAAACTTGTTTCATAATAATCCCAGCTACTCGGGAGGCTGAGGCAGAATTACTTGATCCTGGCAGGCAGAGGTTGCCGTGAGCCTAGATCGCGCCGCTGCACTCCTGGGTGACTGAGCAAGACTCTGTCTAAAAAAAAAAAAAAAAAAAAAAAAAGTAGAACCACTATACTTCAAGCCCCATATTAAAAAATTTTTTTTTAAACAGTCTTGCTCTGTCGCCAGGCACCAGGCTGGAGTGCAGTGGCGCGATCTCGGCTCACTGCGACCTCCATCTCCCAGGTTCAAGCAATTCTCTTGCCTCAGGCTTCCGAGTAGCTGGGACTACAGGCACCCACCACCACGCCCAGCTAATTTTTGTATTTTTTATTAGAGATGGGGTTTCACCATGTTGGCCAGGATGGTCTCAATCTCTTGACCTCGTGATCCATCCCCCTCGGCCTCCCAAAGTGCTGGGATTACAGGCGTGAGCCACTGCGCCCGGCCAAGCCCAAATTTAAATCTAGCACCGTTCCTTCAACACTCCTTTCCCCAAATAGATACTAGGTCCTCTTCCAGGTGCTAGGCACAACAGCAGTGAAAAAGACAAGTACTTGTTCCCATATTCTAGAAGAGGAGAAAGCAAAAGATTCAGTCCTTCTCTGCCCTGGTTTGCCTACCAACCACCTGTGGAAAGATCAGTGTCTTATTTTTTCATGATACTACAAAGGAATAGTATAATTTAAGAATCCTGTCCTATATTAGATGTCATGTTTTGGTGCTAGAAAATAGTGACTATGGCTTTCTGCAGAGAACAACTGAGATTTCAGAGTGAATCTGAGTTTCTCATTGAAATGAAATGAAAATTTCATCTTCATGAAATGCAAGAAGGCTACAGCATTCTCTCTGCAGAATGTCCCAACTTTTATGCTTTTCATCATGTCAGAGGTAAGTTTCTATAATATTACTCGGAAAGTTTTCTTGGGGCAAAATCAGATATTCATGAAATCTAAACAGAGACTAAAGAATTTAAGAGGGAGAAACCTCACTGCAACACTGTTTGCTGGAAGGATGAATTCCCTTTAAAGTGTGTCCATCTTGGGGTCTACCCAAAGGTGTTCGGTTACTGAAATACCAGAAAGACCTTGTTAAGTGATGCCATGCATACTGAATATATATCTACTTTGGTGTCTTAATTTTATTCTTGAATTTCCTAATGACCATTCTCACCTCCTTTTCCCCTTGATGTCTGTCCCTCATTTTTCTTCATTCATTTCACTTCAATCTCTCCTACTCTCATCAAAATGAGTAAGAACATAGACACTAAAAGTGGCTTTAGAGCACTAAAAATATTAGCTCAATATACAAGAATGATCAATTCAGGATATTAAATTAGGGTGCTATTAGTGTCCAATAAATGCATCAGGGAAGTAGGCAGTTGTTGGGTACCACTGAGCTTGACTGATCTTTATAGTAGAAATTAAAATATGGCCAGTAGTGGTGGCTCAGGCCTGTAATCCCAGCACTTTGGGAGGCTGAGGCAGGTGGATCACGAGGTCAGAAGTTCAGGACCAGCCTGGGCCAACATGATAAAACCCCATCTCTACTAAAAATACAAAAAATTAGCTGGGCATGGTGGCACATGCCTATAATCCCAGCCACCTGGGAGGCTGAGACCAGAGAATCGCTTGAACCCATGAGGCGGGGGTTGCTGTGAACTGAGATCGTGCCACTGCACTCCAGCCTGGACGAGAATAGCAAAACTCCATCTCAAAAAAAACCAAAATTGAAATATAAGGAAAAAGGTTGGTATGAAAGGTTAATATTAGATTCAGTGTCATATTATTTTCTCCTTTAAGGAGCTAAGATGCAGAACTTCTGAAGAGAGATAAAAGGGAGTCTATGGTCTTGTTTTCTAAAAAGTAGCCGGGTGCAGTGGCTCATGCCTGTAACCCCAGCACTCTGGGAGGCCAAGGCGGGAGGACTGTTTAAGCCCAGGAGTTTGAGACCAGACTGGGCAACATAGTGAGACCTCGTTCTACAAAATAATAAACAAAATTAGCCGCAGTCCCAGCTACTTGGGAGGTGCGTGCCTGTAGTCCCACCTGCTTGGGAGGTTGAAATGGGAGGATTGCTTGAGCCTGTGAAGTTGAGGCTGCAGTGAGCTGTGATCATGCCATTGCCCTCCAGCCTGGTGACAGAGCAAGAACATCTCAAAAGAAAAAAAAGACTTCTAGGCTGGGCGCAGTGGCTCACGCCTGTAATCCCAGCACATTGGGAGGCTGAGGCGGGCGGATCGAAAGGTCAGGAATTTGAGACCAGCCTGACCAACATAGTGAAACTGTTTCTACTAAAAATAAAAAAATTAGCCAGGCGTGGTGGCAGGCGCCGTAATCTCAGCTGCTCTGAAGACTGAGGCAGGAGAATCGCTTGAACCTGGAAGGCAGAGGTTGCAGTGAGCCGAGATTGCGCCACTACACTCCAGCCTGGGCGACAGTGCGAGACTCCATCTCAAAAAAAAAAAAAAAACCTTCAAAAAGTCAAGAACAAATTTTTAAGAAGGCATTTTAGGCCGGGCAGAGTGGCTCACACCTGCAATCCCAAGACTGTGAGGCCGAGGCAGGTGAATGACTTGAGTTCAGGAGTTTGAGACTAGCCTGGCCAACATGGCAAAATCACCTCTGTACTAAAAATACAAAAATTAGCTGGGCATGGTGGTAGGTGCCTGTAATCCCAGCTACTTGGGAGGCTGAGGTACGAGAATCACTTGAACCCAGGAAGTGGAAGTTGCAGTGAGTAACTGCACTCCAGCGTGGGTGACAGAGTGACTGTCTCAAAAAAACAAGACATTTTCGAATTGGCTGGAATTCTGTTACACATTTTGTTTATATAAGGCAAACATCCACATTTTCCTGGAAAGCACTCTTCTAGCGATTGATGTCGTAAGAGTACTCCACACATCTCCTTACACTTGATAGTTACAGGGAGGGCATCTGATGCAAGTCAGGACAATCAGAGATCTTTTAGAGGATTCTTTTTTCTTTGTGATAGAGTCTTGCCTTGTCACACAGGCTGGAGTGCAGTGGTGCAATCTAGGCTCACTGCAACCTCCACCTTCCTGGTTCAAGCGATACTCCTGCCTCAGCCTCCTGAGTAGTTTGCATTACAGGTGTGTGCCACCATGCCTGGCTAATTTTTGTAGTTTTAGTAGAGATGATGGGGTCTTACCATGTTGGCCAGGCTGGCCTTGAACTCCTGGCCTCATGATCCACCTGCCTTGGCCTCCCACAGTGGTGGGATTACAGGTGTAAGCCACCATGCATGGCCAAAGGACAACATATTGTTTCGAGAAATGTACTGAATGTAGGGCCAACTACTAATAATAGAAGGTTCTCTGTCATCTGTGAACCCACTGCTGGGAGCAGTGGTAGGTGTGTAAGGAGGTACTTAACAGCAGTTATTTCCCTTTTTCTGTATGAATTTTGGAAATCAACTAAAATGTGTCTATCATCTCACTCAGCCCTATCAGAATACTTATGTTCTTTAAAAGACAGTTACAACAAACCAGATTTTAAAATCTCACTTTAACGAGAAAATACCTGCCCAGTGGTCACATGAAACTAATTTTTATCTCCCAACTGTGGAAACAGTCCTGTGGAAACACATATTTCTAGTTAAATTTAAAACTCTTAAGCTAAAAAGATCTAGGATATGTTCATCAATGCCTTACTGGTATCATCTAATTTACAGAGATAATCCAGTGAGGGTGGGCATTCCTATTTCTATTGTGAGGGCAATCGGACAAAGAAGAAAAAAAGTCTAATTGCATAAAGGAATATAAAACTATTTATTAACCACTGTTCACCAGTATTTACAATAAAGTAAACAATATACAGTTGGATAACATTCTGATTACTACAAAGTTGTTCTTCCTGGCTTTTGTTGAACCAGTAAAGCAAGTAACTGAAAGATTGAGCCTACATGTAAGGAATGAGTTGAAGAAAAAACATGCAGGTCAATAGGTTAGATTATAAAAGGTTGTTCACACATTTATGGCAGCAGGTCCTAAACTGCCAACATCTCTAGCCATCTGGTTAGGTTTCTGTGAGCCAAGTCTTAGATATTCCATGAATCATGACCTTTTAGTCAATGTAGCAACAGGGATTTCAACATTTTGTTAAGGAATGGCCTGCTAGGGAAATTTTTAAATGTTCATTTAACTTAGTTTTGTTTAGCTGATTAAAATACACTCAAATTTGTCTAGTTTTCTCATCTGGATGGGGAAACCTCCTGTGATGGCAGTGATAAAATTTTTCCTTTTAGGGATTTTGCAAACAAACCACTGCATTTATAGATATAGATGCTTTAAAATTATCCAATTCAAATTGTCCTATTAACTAGAGTCACTTATTTCACTTGAAATGTATGGCTTCAGGAAAATTTTCAATTTAACTTGAAGTGATTATCTCTTATTTTGCTTGGAGTAATGGCATCTCAGGAACATGGGTTTACCTGTGATATTTTTGTTTTGGTGAGTGTTTAAAAACAAAAAGAATGTACGTGTGCATTTTATGTATGCACACACACACACACACACACACACAAACATATAAAAACCCAGAATGGTCCTTAGGTTTATGGGAACACAAGTTTTGATTGAGTAATGACTATGGATATTTCCCCCAACATTTAGAAAAGCTGTTCTTTAATGCAGAGGAAATAATATACCATGGTAGCAAATGTTCTTTTCTGATAAAGGAAGCAGCTACAGAAAGCTTTCATTTATTTGTTCAAAGTAACCACTGCTATGGATGCCAAAAAAAACAAAAACCCAACAACTCTTCTAACACTACTTTCAAAATGAACATATCAAAGTTTTGATTTTCATTAGAAAATGAAATGCTTTTTAAAAAACCTGATATCCATTCCCCCTAAAAATATTATACAAGTCTGATAAAACTCAGCAGGGAAAACAGCAGGGGAAAGTGGCAATGGCTTAAATTGATAAATAAAACTTCTTTTTTTTTTTGAGATGGAGTTTCACTCTTGTTGCCCAGGCTGGAGTGCAGTGGCGCGATCTTGGGTCACTGCAACCTCCGCCTCCTGGGTTCAAGCGATTTTCCTGCCTCAGACTCCCGAGTAGCTGGGATTACAGGCATGCGCCACCACGCCCCCGCTAATTTTGTATTTTTAGTAGAGACGGTGTTTCTCCATCTTGGTCAGGCTGGTCTCAAACTCTCGACCTCAGGTGATCCTCCCACCTCAGCCTCCCAAAGTACTGGGATTACAGGTGAGAGCCAACCGCGCCCGGCAAAACTTTAAAAAAAAAAAAAAAACGAAGAAAATAGTGAAGTCAGTTATTTAATCAAAGATTCATATATGGCATGACATTAAATCTAGCTTCAAAGAAATAATTATTTTACATCCTGTATTTTAGCATCTACACATTGTGAAGCAGATCATCCTATGTGCAAAAATGCCTCTCTCTCTCAGCATCACCTGTTACTGATTCAGACAGGTCACACTCCACTGGTGTTGAAACACTAGAATAAATTGTTTTTGGAATGCAGAATGACACATCCTGGAATCATGGAAATGACAGGAGGAAATTCTGTAAGAGTAACTCTTCTGTTCCGGTAAAAGAAAAGATCGATAATCATGCCCTCACAGCCTCAGCACTGAGTTCTTTGCTTTCATTACCACCTAGGCTTTCTAAATAGGAGAACCAGAGACTTTCCTGAAGGAGGACAGGTGATGAGGAAATAGAGCCACCTGGGAGGAGGAGACAAGCGCTTAAAGGATGGGCTGAGTGGGAGAGGTTTCTACAAAGAAATTGATTCTTGGAGTGGGACTGCTTCAACTTGTAGACAATGGAGAGCCGTCATGGAAAGTGCAACGATGATATTTGCATTTTGAATAAGTCAAGCCGGTCACTCTGAGAAGTGTGTATGGAAGTGTGAACTCAGGTGGGAGAAGACGGTGGAGATATGCCATTTAGGAGACTGTTGCAATAGTCTAGGTGAGAGATGACAATGTTCTGAAATGACAAGCAGTAGCCACAGATGGTGAGTTTGGCTGTTCTTACCTTGCTATGAAGAAATACCTGACACTGAGTAATTTGTAAAGAAAAGAGGTTTAATTGGCTCATGGTTCTGCAGGCTGTACAGGAAGGATGGGGTATCTGCTTCTGGGGAGGCTGCAGGAAGCTTTTACTTCTGGCAGATGGCAAAGTGGGAGCAGGTGCATCACATTGCAAAGCAGGAACAAGGGGAGGGGGAGGGGCCACACACTTTCGAACAACGAGATATGGAGATTCACTAACATGCAAGGACAGCAACAAGCCATGAGGGATCCAGCCCCATGATCCAATCACTTCTCACCGTGCCCCACCTCCAACATTTGGAATTACAATTCGACGTGAGATTTGGGCGGGACAAGCGGCCGAGGCTATAGTGAGCTATGATGTTGTCACTGCGCTCCAGCCGCCTGCCTCAAAACAACAACAAAACACCAAACCAGCCAACCAACCAAACACAACCCAAAAGACTTGAAACCAGAAGTGTTTCAGATTTTGGATTTTTTCAGGTTTTGGAATATTTGAATACATATAATGAAATATCTTGGGATGGGACCCAAGTCTAAACACGAAATTCATTTATGTTTTATATACAACTTATACACATAGTATGCAAGCAATTTTATACAATTTGTTTTTTTTGAGATGGAGTCTTGAGCTGTTGCCCAGGCTGGAGTGCAGTGGTGCCATCTCGGCTCATTGCAACCTCTGCCTCCTGAGTTCAAGCAATTCTCCTGCCTGTCTCCCAATTAGCTGAGATTACAGGCACATGCCACCACACCTGGCTAATTTTTGTATTTTTAGTAGAGACAGGGTTTCACTATGTTGGCCAGGCTGGTCTTGAATTCCTGACCTCAGATGATCCACCTGCCTTGGCCTCCCAAAGTGCTGGGTTTACAGTGGTGAGCCACCACATGCCTGGTCTTACATATGTTTTTAACAATTTTGTACACAAAACAAATTTTGCATACCCTTGAACCACCAGAAAGCAAAGGTGTTAGGTGTGGAATTTTCCACTTGTGGTGTCATGTTGGTGCTTAAAAGGTTTGGGATTTTGGAGCATTTTGGATTTCAGATGTTCAGATTAGGGATGCTCAATGTATACTATATCCTCCTCAGGATAAGATTATGAGGAAAGTGTAGAATCTTGGAAAAGGTTCAACTTCCTTTCTTTCTTTTCTTTTTCTCTTTCTTTTCTTTCTTTCTTTCTTTCTTTTCTTTATTTCTTTCTCTCTCTCTTTCTTATTTCTTTCTTTTCTTTCTTTCTATCTATCTCTCTCTCTCTCTCTCTCTTTCTTTGTTTCTTTTTCTTTCCCTAGACTTAAAAGCTGTATCTTCACCTGGCTCCAGCTTACTTATAAAACTTCATCCATCACACCATCTCCTTGTTCTGAACCATTGCATCTCACTTTGCATCTTCTTATTGGTTTTTGAGATAGAGTCTCACTCTGTCTCCCAGGCTGGAGTGCAATGGCATGATCTCAGCTCACTGCAACCTCTGCTTCCCAGGTTCAAGTGATTCTCCTGCCTCAGCCTCCTGAGTAGCTGGGATTACAGGTGCCCACAACACACCCAGCTAATTTTTGTGTTTTTAGTAGAGACACGGTTTCACCATGTTGGTCAGGGTGGTCTCCAACTCCTGACCTCAGGTGATTTGCCCGCCTTGGCCTCTCAAAGTGCTGGGATTAGAGATGTGAGCCACTATGGCCACCCTTTTTTAATATTTTTCTCAGGCAGAATCTTTAAACAGAGCCAGAAAAGTGGCCCCAAACTTTTGGGTTTATGGCAAAAGGCCTAGAGATGGGGATACTGTACAGGTCTTTGTGAGGTGTGACTGCTGGGGCTGGGTCACCGTAGGGAGCATGGATCTTTTTTGGCAGTGATCATAACAGAGAAACACTGCACCACCATCTCTGACAAGAGCATGGAATTTATTTTCAGTGGTAGTAGCTTCTGAGGAACCAAGCAAGCCAAATAATGTAAGTTTTGGGTTATCAGTCAGCTTCACAGCTATACCTTAGATATTCTTATAACATTTTCACAATGTTAAGCAATGGTTGTACATTAGTAAATGTTTAAGAGTCAGCTCTCCTGAAAAAAAAATCCCTGATTTGTAGGGTTTGCCAATTTCTGAGGTATAAATATTCTCCTCATAGCTGATTCCAAACTACCAACATGATGTCACTGAACACGGAGCTGGAAAAAGATGCTCACAGTTAGCTTTTGCAAGCTGGTGTGAGAAGGCTCCAGCATAAAAGTTCTAGGTCATTGAAAGGTTGACTGGCACTTGTGGCTGATGTCATCTTTTGGTGTTTATCCACCCAACGGATATTTCCTGGGTACCTGTTGTGCATAGATGCAGAATGTGAAGCATGTCCTGCTGTCCTTGCACAGAGCCATGCAGCTGGTGAAAGATGTCTTCATTTCTGCGGCTCAGAGAGACCTGTACACCGGGGACACACTCCAGATCTGCATGTAACCAAAGAGGTCTTCAGGGAGATTGTTCCCTTAAAGATGGACTGCTCTGTGTGCTCTTATCACTGATCAGTTCAGAATTGGTTGATTTTGGAACTGTACCTTGGATGGTTTCCTTTATTAAAAGAGAAACCTGAAGTACTCCTTTTGCTATAACCTGTCTTCTCTAAGCAAGACAGATATAGGAAGTAGAATTTCTTTTCATTTTCTTCGTTTTCCCCACCCTTTTCTGTTTTTCAGATTTTTTTTTTTCATTTTAAGTATGAAAAACAGGTCAAGTTAGTTTTTCCTTACACGAATAAGCTAGGAATTTATCTGTAAAAGTTGACCTTTTGGGCAAACTTATCTTATGAAGAGGGCTTTGGTATTTATTCTGCCAGCTTGCCTGAAGGGACCTTTAAACCATCCAGAAGGGAGAGTGTTTACTAGGGTTTTATTAAGACTTTAATGGATATAAATAAAATATCTTAAGAGTTTTCACTTCTGGGACTGTTAAGCACTCTGATAGCTATTTTGGAGAAAAATCTTCGACCAAAATAAAATTGTAAAAACAAACAGCCCTTTCCACAAACTTTAGCCAGAAATCTGGGAAAATTTTCACAAGCACTTTATGTTATAGTTGAGACCTAGGTTTTGAAAGAGACAAAATTTTTGTTTTAGATCTATTAAATATATATATTTTTTTGAGATGGAGTCTCACTCTGTCACTCTGCTAGAGTGCAGTGGTGTGATCTTGGCTCACTGCAAACTTTGCCTCCTGGGTTCAAGCAATTCTCCTGCCTGAGCCTCCTGAGTAGCTGGGACTATAAGTGCCTGATGTCACGCCGGGCTGATTTTTGTATTTTTTTTAGTAGAGATGGGGGCTTCATCATGTTGGCCAGGGTGGTCTCGAACTCCTGACCTCAGGTGATCGGCTCACCTTGGCCTCCTAAAGTGCTGGGATTATAGGCGTGAGCCACCATACCCGGCGTATTAAATACAGCTTAACTCCATTATATATATATACACACACACACACACATTATATATATAAAATGTATATACATATAATATATATATAAAATATTATACATATTAACTAGAGTCTATTCCTTCATATATATATGTATATATATGGGGCAGAATTAGAACTTTGGAGACCAGGGAAGAGGCTATTGCAGGTTGGTGATGGTGGACATGGGGATAAGTCATATTATTTTGGATATATGCCCAAGGAAGAACCAACAAGATTTGCTCACCAGTTGGATGGAGGTTTGCATTTGTTTCCTAGAGTTACTGTTTAAAAGTACTAAAAAATGAGTGTTTTAAAAGAGAGATGGCCAGGCCAGCACTTTGGGAGGCCAAGGCAGGCAGATCACTTGAGGTCAGGAGTTTGAGACCAGCCTGGCCAACATGGTGAAATCCCGTCTCTACTAAAAATACAAAAAGTAGCTGGGCATAGTGGCTGGCACCTGTAATCCCAGCTACTTGGGAGGCTGAGGCAGGAGATCACTTGAACCCAGGTGGCAGAAGTTGCAATGAGCCGAGATCACTTCACTGCACTCCAGCCTGGGCCACAGAGCGAGACTCTATCTTAAAAAAAAAAAAAAAAGGATGTATTGTCTCACAGTTCTGGAGGCTGGAAGTCTGAAATTGAGGTGTCAGGAGAGCCAGGCTCCCTCTGAAACCTGCAGGGTAGAATCACTACTTCCTTGCCCCTTCCTAGCTTCGGACAGTTGCTGGCAATCCTTGGCCTTAAGGAAGGCCTCCTGCTGCAGCGCTGCCACCTCCATCTCCACAGTCACAGGCCGCTGTCGCCGCATGAGTCTGTGTCT
This sequence comes from Cacajao melanocephalus, assembly GCA_963573385.1. Lineage (NCBI taxonomy): Eukaryota > Metazoa > Chordata > Mammalia > Primates > Pitheciidae > Cacajao > Cacajao melanocephalus. The sequence goes on along the minus strand of CAUYLG010011789.1, from coordinate 3,851 downwards.
CTGCATCTTTTTTCCTTTAAATTTTTATTTATTTATTTATTTAAACTATCTCCTACTGGAAGGAGTTTGTTGTTTTTTCTTTTCTTTTTAGGTTTTTTTTTTTTTTTTTTTTTTTGAGACAGAGTCTTGCTTTGTTGCCAGGTGCCAGGCTGGAGTTCAGTGGGTGATCTCGACTCACTGCAACCTCCGCTTCCCGGGTTCAAGCAATTCTCTTGCCTCACCCTCCCAAGCAGCTGGGACTACAGGAGCGCGCCACCACGCCCAGCTAATTTTTGTATTTTTTTAGTAGAGACGGGGTTTTACCATGTTGGCCAAGATGGTCTCGATCTCTTGACTTCGTGATCCACCCACCTCAGCCTCCCAAAGTGCTGGGCTTACAGGCGTGAGCCACTGCACCCGGCCTCTTTTTCTCTTCTTATATCAGTCATATTGGGTTACAGGCCCATCCTCCTCTGGTATGACCTCATTCCCAACTTTAATTCCATCTGCAATGACCCTACTTTCTTTTCCTTTTGTTTTTTGAGATGAAGTCTTACTTTGTTGCCCAGGCTGGAGTGCAGTGACATGATTCCAGCTCACTGCAACTTCCACCTCCTGGGTTCAGTGATTCTCCTGCCTCAGCCTCCCTAGTAGCTGGGATTACAGGTGCCCACCACCACGCCTGGCTAATTTTGTATTGTTTTTTCTTTTTTTTTGAAATGGAGTTTCACTCTTGTCACCCAGGCTGGAGTGCAGTGGTGCAATCTCCACTCGCTACAACCACCACCTCTCAGGTTCAAGCAATTCTCCTGTCTCTGCCCCCCGAGTAGCTGGGCTTGTAGGCGCCTGCCACCATGCCTGGCTAATTTTTGTAGTTTTTGGTAGAGATGGGGTTTCACCATGTTGGCCAGGCTGGTCCTGAACTCCAGACCTCAGGTAATCCACCCATTTAGCCTCCGAATGTGTTGGGATTGTAGGCATGAGCCACCACACCCAGCTAATTTTGTATTTTTAGTAGAGACGAGGTTTCACCATTTTAGCCAGGCTGGTCTCGAACTCCTGACCTCAGGTTATCCACACACCTTGGCCTCCCAAAGTGCTGGGATTACAGGCATCAGCCACCACACCCGGCCCTTGCTTTCAAATAATGTCACATTCCTAGGTACTGGCAGTTAGAACTTCAATGAATCTCTTTAAGGAACATGATTCAACCCATCACAGAATGGAAAGAAAAGAGGTAAAATGATGGTTTTTGGCTTGAGCAACTAGAAGGATAAAGTTGCCATCAGCCAAAATAGAGATGGCTGCAGACAAAGCACATTTTGGGGGTGAAGATCAGGATTTCCAGAGTATTTCAACTCATGCTACATACACAATCAGCTTCTTGTTCCACAGCTGAAAAGGGAGGGGAGAATTACATTCTTGTAAATTTATGTGGATTATTTCAAAAATAATCCTGAGAGTGACTGCTTTCATAAGAAAACCACATACATTCAGAAAACAGTTATTCAGTTTCCTGAATAAAAGCTTAAATTATTTAAATGTATGGGAAGTTTAAAAAGTGCATTTCATGTTTGTCAGGACCCACCCCCCAGCACGTTTTTTTTTGCAAATTTACCTTTAGTACACGGGTAGTTTTGGCAGTGAAGAGGAAAGACTCTTTGAAAATCTGTAAAAGCTTTCTGCACTCTTTAAGAAGACAGAGGTGACTCCTAGGGGATGAGTCTAAGTAAACATTTAGCTCATTACGTAAATTAGGTGTGTGGGTGCCAAAGTCATTATTATATTTCAGTTGAAAGTTACTGAATGTTCATGGCTTTGAATTGTTTTCAGACAGTTTCATCTTTCTTTGAACACCTTGGCATATTTCTAATGTCCTAGGGATTATTTGATTTCATAGACTAAAATCTGTTCAAAGTGACATAAGCAAAGGAAAGGTTCTCCCAGAGCCTGGAGCATCTCCTAAAATGCTAGGGAGGGGAGAGAAGCTGGGCTTCATGAAGACCAGGAATCAGGAACTGGAAACAGGGCCTAAGGCAGCTATCCTCTCCAGCTCCACGCCTCTCTTTAGGGTTCCAAGGACTCATGTCTCGCCTCTGCTCTGCTGTGTTTTTGTTTCATTTTCCCCTCCCAGATGGGAAGTTGCCCCTCTTCTGCCTGCTCATCTCCCTCCCCTTTCTCCAGTGGTACCCTTAGCTTCAGAGTTCATATCACTCTGTAAAGCCAAGGCTGAGTGCTCATGAATCTATTCTCTCAAGAACCTGAATTCACATCCTTGCAAGAGGGAATCTGATTGGCCCAGGGTCTGAAATTGTTTACTTATAGTCTAATTAGCTATGTCAGCGGGGCATGGTCATGTTCATTCATTAGACAAATGTTTACTGAGCGCCTACTGTGAGCCCCTTGCTTTTATAGGTTATACGGTTATTGCAGAGAGTAAAGTCCCTACTCAGTGGAGCTTAAAGTCTATTGGTGTTGAGGAAGTGTCCTGTTCCACCCTGTGTATATGTGTATGGAAAGGGCTGGTGTTAGAGTGGGGTGAGCCAGGATGTGAACCTAGAGTCAGTGGAACAGTCACTAAATTACAACATCTCCAAGGCACCCCTGGAGATGGTGGTGATTAAAGTTTCTAACTACTTCTAGTATCTTTCCTAGACAGAAATTAAAAGTTCATGGAGATGTCCAGTTATTATTTTCATCCACCTTATTTGGGATGCAAAGTGACAAGTACTCTGATTTACAGAACTATGTACCTTAAATGAATAAGCAGGCAAGCTTTTTAACCAAAAATACCTTAAGCAGAGAACTTGTTACAAGTTCTCCTTCCTCAAGACCTACAACTTACCTTTTTGAAAAGACCACGGCAACCTTTAGAGTACCTAGCTTCAGGGTCTTGCTCAAACTTGTTCAGCAAGCAAGTGGGAAAGGAAGATACCACCTAAAGCCCATGCCCTTAACCACTAAAATATGCAACTCAAAGGCACTTGTGATGGTAGGGGATTCTAAGAGATTCCATAGTAATTGTGGTTTGTTGATCCCATTTGCTATCTCTAGTTGAAGGAAAACCTTTGATGTCATATTGGGGTGCAGGTGGGGGATCTAAAGCTCCTTATAAGTGGATTTTCCTAAAAGTCTCCACTAAGATCTTTCAAGTCAAACACTTATAAAGCCTTCTGTGAGCTCTCCTCCCCTAGAGTTGATCATTCCTTCCTACGTCCCACAATGTCCTTTGAATATATTTCCATTAAATTGTGCAATTATCTCATTACAGTACTCTTAGTTTTTGAACCTATGACCTGTGAGCTTTTGGAGGTCAGAAGTTTTTGCTGTTATGTGCACTGCTGAATCCCTATTGCCTAAGTGCAGTCCCTAGCTTGTAGTAAACACAGAATGCATGTTTGTTGAAGAAAGAAGGAAGAAAGGAAAGAAAGAAGGAAGAAAGAAGGAAAAAGGAAGAAAGACAAAGTGATAACCAACTTCTGTGGTTATCTTGGAAATCTTTACAATGATTAGTTTCCTTGTTTCTAGAATTAAAACTCTTTTTTTTTTTAGAGAGAAAGAAAGAAGAAGAAAGAAAAAAGGGGGGAGAGAGAACAGAATTCTTGCTCTATTGCCCAGGCTGGAATACAATCTAGGAATAGGTATTAAAAACCTCTTTTATGCTGATAATTGTACTTAAAAAAAGAGACAGGAAGGAATAAGGGAAGAAAATAAACAAACAGCCAACCAAATTTCATTTAAGTCTGTGAAATGCTATGCAAATGCTGAAGAGTGATTTACTTCCAATTATATAGTCACTTTCAGAATAGGTGTAATATGATACTGAGAAAAATGTATGTTCTGGAGACCTGGGATGAAGAATTCTATAGATA